>SSNR01001908.1:0-11419 GCA_006937965.1 Callopanchax toddi
ATCCTTCTCCACCGGCCAGGTGTGTGAGCACACGACGGAAATGTGCAAAAGTCTTGTGTCATCCCTCATTTCTTGAGCAATATGTCTTCAGGCTTTTTTAAAGTCTTGGTTTTTCTTCAGACACTGTTTGCTTTTTGACTCAATTTTAGTCCACTACCTGATCATCATCGCGGGAATGTTTTTTTTTTTTTTTTTTTAATGTTTAAGCCACTTAGCTCTGACCTATGAATCATTCAGGCATAAAATGGCTCCTAAATTTAAGGGATGATTCAGCAGCCTGTCACAAAGAAATGATATATTGGGTTCAGTCTTTATTTAAGCACCAACATGGAGCTTTTTGGCTGATTAACATGGTGCAGCAGGCCCTGTTTCAGCATTTTTTATTTGTTTCCTAAATACACAACTTCCAAACACTGTTGATCACTTTTGGTGTTGACACTTCTTTGGTTAACACTTCCCAATATGTTATCATAGTCAAGTTTAAGAACTGAACCGAAAGAGTCCAAAGAAAAACTTTGAAAACCATCAAAAATCCCAGAAAACTGTTGATCAAACGACCATTAAAGATTATTTGAAAGTCCAATTCCTTGAAAGCAACATGTAAAGAATACCGGTATATACCGTATTTTCCGGAATGTAAGTCACACTTTTTTCATAGTTTGGCGGATCCTGCGACTTATACACTGAAGTATAGATTTTCACATGTTTTAGTCACTTTCACGCTGTTTTAAAACCACTAGATGGCGCTGTAGGCCTGTGTACCAATTAGGGTTAGGGTTACTGGGTACTCTTGAGCTCGGCCACCACCGAGTGACTCCACGGGGACGGCGATCCTGGCGGCTGGTCCCCGAGTCCCGCTGGTGGCTGGCCTGGACCAGGCGGGTGGGTGAACCAAGGAGGCCGACACGACCACGCAAGTCAGGGCACGCCGCGTGTAGAGGCGATGGCGTGTCCCTCCGCCAGTGGATGGCCTCCTTGGCCGGGGTTTCCCCTTGTGTTTTCTGGATAAAACTCAGTAAAAACAAAACAAAACAAAACAGCAGAGTCTGCAGAGGCGCAGACTCTAAAAATCAGCAACCAAATAAAAATAGGGAAGCTGAATGACTGGAGTAGTGCAGGGTGCATACCTGGCGTCTGGTTCCTCCCACCCGAACGTGGAAGACCCGTCTCGTCCCAGAGTGAAGAGAGAGCCCACACTAAAGCAGGAGTGCCATTAATACACAGACTCCCATGTTGCTAATGCAGAAGGAAACTATTCTTACCTTTGCGCGAGGGTGAGCCCTGCACACTGCTGTCAGCCGCAACCGGTCGTTCGCCCGGAAGCGGATAGGTTAGCGAGGGGTTAGTGACCGGGTAAAGAAATCCCTCTCCTATATATAGGGCGCCCTCACCAGGTGATTGGCTGCACAGTGTCCCCCAGCTGCAGACGATCACCCTGCTACAGTAGCACAGTGCATAACAACTGATCATAACAAGTATTAGTTTTAGTCTTTTGTAATATGACTTACATATCAGGGACAAGACGGATACACAGTGAAATAAATTGTTGTGTACAACAAAATCACAGAGAATCATAAATGTATTTTGAACAGGTGAGCTACCATACATTCCAGTTAAAGGGATACTCCACCAGAAATTGATTTTTTTTGTCTATTGCCATATTACCCGTAGTAAGATAAGTGGGCAAAAACAATTTGTAAACAGCCCAGACGTTTTCCTGATCCGGCAGTACTTCTTTAGCATTAGCTTAGCGTAAAACAGTGTAAGTGAATGGTAACTACTAGCATGCTAGTATCAGAAGTCAGATTGCAGGTTGATAACAGACAAGCATGTCACTGTAAAAGCTTGAGTCTTGTCAACGAGGTTGCTGCTTGCAAATTTGCATCCTATTTGACTCCCTATTTGTCTCTGAGCTCTCATGATTCGGAAATATTCGGATGTTGACTCTTGCAGACCTGCCAACCTGTACGCATTTTGAGTAGAAACTACGCAATT
This sequence comes from Callopanchax toddi, assembly GCA_006937965.1. NCBI lineage: Eukaryota > Metazoa > Chordata > Actinopteri > Cyprinodontiformes > Nothobranchiidae > Callopanchax > Callopanchax toddi. The sequence continues at coordinate 1,996 of SSNR01001908.1, forward strand.
TGACATCCAAATACGCTGGTAGGGGAGAGTGGGGTAAAGTGGGACACTTTTTACATTTGCTTCCCTCCAAGCGAGCTAAAATGATATATCAGTTAAATTTACACATTTCCCATTAATTCAGGATGTTTCCTTGAAATGGTAATTATCAGAATGTATTCAGGATGAAGGGCAGTGAAAATATGATGGTTTTTTAAAAAGTGGTCTTGCGTCTCACTTTACCCCAGCTTAGGGGTAAAGTGAGACAGACCAGAGAAATCAGTGGGGTAAAGTGAACCAGCTAGGGGGTCACTTTACCACTTCTAGGGGAAAGAAGTATTCACTCTGAAACAGAAAGCAGGTCAGGTGACATCATTAAACATTAAAGCAGTTATTAGACACATCGTCCGTCTCCTCACCTTCATCACAAAACACCTGGCCACAGTGACGGGGTCGTTGTCACACATGAAGAGATCCTGCAGCAGCTCACTGAGGATGGGAAACACCGTTACCATAACGACCCTCAGAGTAACATTTCTTTGTTTTTACACACAACATCTCCTCTTACAGCAAAGAAATCAAACAGCTGTTCCGTCCCAAAGTGCAACAAGTCTTTGTTTCTCACCTGTTGAACTCATAAATGTCCTCGATGTTTCCAAAAAGAGCGCAGACGTGCTCAGGATGGATGGACAGATCAGACTGATCGGTGGTGTGAGCTAGGTCATCCTGCAGGAGGAGGAAAATGAAGGATTCATGTCAAGTTTCACTGTTCAGCATTTATTTGATGAGAAACATCTCATTATGTCCCATTGGACCCGTTTTACAGGCACCGCCTCCAACTTCTAGTGTTTCTTTGATGTTTGTGTTTAAAATAATTATAATTCAGTAACAACTAAAATCCTGACATCTAACAACTAAATCTATAGAAACACTAAGGGCTGTAAGGATTATGTTCCTCCAGCAGGGGGCAGACAAGTCCTTTCAGTTAGATTTAATGTAATCTGATTACTCCTATGAAAAAAATCTTAAACCTCATTATTAATGATCAATTTGAATTAATAAACTATCTTTGATCACTTTCATGTTATGATAATTTATTAAATCCACCTTAAAACACAAAACCTAAATATAAAAACTCATCTTAAGTTTTAACTATAGTTTTATTATGAAGACTTCTGAAGGAAAATAAAATTAAATTCATTTTAAAATAAAAAAGACAAAAACAATTCAATAGATCTGTATAAAATCTCATTTGACCTTTTCTTCTTTGTCCTGTTTTATGGTTTTATTGAACTTTCTGTTCATTTTGTTGATCTGAGTCAAGGTTGAATCATTTAAAGTTCCTGTTCTCTGAGTTCTGGTCTTTGTTGGTACTGATCTCTGATCCAGCTGAGGGTCTGATTTCAGTTTGTTGTTTTGGACCCTGATCTAGTTTAAGGTCTGTGTGTTCAGCTTAAAGTTCTGGGTTCAGGTCTCTGGTCCGGGTTCAGGTCTCTGGACTGGGTTCAGGTCTCTGGTCTGGGTTCAGGACTCTGGTCCGGGTTCAGGTCTCTGGTCTGGGTTCAGGTCTCTGGTATGGTTCAGGTCTCTGGTCTGGTTCTAATCTCTGGTCTGGTTCTAGTCTCTGGTCTGGGTTCAGGTCTCTGGTCTGGTTCAGGTCTCTGGTCTAGGTTCTAGTCTCTGGTCTAGGTTCAGGTCTCTGGTCTAGGTTCAGGTCTCTGGTCCAGTTCTAGTCTCTGGTCTGGTTCAGGTCTCTGGTCTAGAATCAGGTCTCTGGTCTGGTTCTAGTCTCTGGTCCGGTTCAGGTCTCTGGTACAGTTCTAGTCTCTGGTCTGGTTCAGGTCTCTGGTCTGGTTCTAGTCTCTGGTCTGGTTCAGGTCTCTGGTCTGGTTCTAGTCTCTGGTCTGGATCAGGTCTCTGGTCCGGTTCAGGTCTCTGGTCCGATTCTAGTCTCTAGTCTGGTTCAGGTCTCTGGTCTATGTTCAGGTCTCTGGTCTGGTTCAGGTCTCTGATCTAGGTTTAGGTCTCTAGTCTGGTTTAGGTCTCTGGTCTGGTTCTAGTCTCTGGTCTAGGTTCAGGTCTCTGGTATGGTTCTAGTCTCTGGTTTAAGTTCAGGTTTCTGGTCTAGGTTCAGTTCTCTGGTCCAGGTTCAGGTCTCTGGTCTGGTTCAGGTCTCTGATCTAGTTCTATTCTCTGGTCTAGGTTCAGGTCTCTGGTCTAGGTTTAGGTCTCTAGTCTGGTTCAGGTCTCTGGTCTGGTTCTAGTCTCTGGTCTGGTTCTAGTCTCTGGTCTAGTTCTAGTCTCTGGTCTAGGTTCAGGTCTCTGGTCTAGGTTCAGGTCTCTGGTCTGGTTCAGGTCTCTGGTCTGGTTCTAGTCTCTGGTCTGGTTGTAGTCTCTGGTCTAGTTCTAGCCTCTGGTCTAGGTTCAGGTCTCTAGTCCGGTTCAGGTCTCTGGTCTGGTTCTAGCCTCTGGTCTGGTTCTAGTCTCTGGTCCGGTTCTAGTCTCTGGTTTGGTTCAGGTCTCTGGTCTGGTTCTAGTCTCTGGTCTGGTTCAGGTCTCTGGTCTAGTTCTAGTCTCTGGTCTAGGTTCTAGTCTCTGGTCTAGGTTCTAGTCTCTGGTCTAGTTCTTTTCTCTGGTCTAGGTTCAGGTCTCTAGTCTGGTTCAGGTCTCTGGTCTGGTTCTGGCCTCTGGTCTGGTTCAGGTCTCTGGTTTAGGTTCAGGTCTCTGGTCCGGTTCAGGTCTCTGGTCTAGGTTCTAGTCTCTGGTCTGGTTCAGGTCTCTGGTCTAGGTTCAGGTCTCTAGTCTGGTTTAGGTCTCTGGTCTGGTTCTGGTCTCTGGTCTAGGTTCAGGTCTCTGGTCTAGGTTCAGGTCTCTGGTCTATGTTCAGGTCTCTAGTCTGGTTCAGGTCTCTGGTCTGGTTCTAGTCTCTGGTCTGGTTCTAGTCTCTGGTCTAGTTCTAGTCTCTGGTCTAGGTTCAGGTCTCTGGTCTAGGTTCAGGTCTCTAGTCTGGTTCAGGTCTCTGGTCTGGTTCTAGTCTCTGGTCTGGTTCTAGTCTCTGGTCTAGTTCTAGTCTCTGGTCTAGGTTCAGGTCTCTGGTCTAGGTTCAGGTCTCTAGTCTGGTTCAGGTCTCTGGTCTGGTTCTAGTCTCTGGTCTGGTTCTAGTCTCTGGTCTGGTTCAGGTCTCTGGTCTGGTTCTAGTCTCTGGTCTGGTTCTAGTCTCTAGTCAGGTTCTAGTCTCTAGTCTGGTTCAGGTCTGTGGTCTGGTTCTAGTCTCTGGTCTGGTTCTAGTCTCTGGTCTGGTTCAGGTCTCTGGTCTGGTTCAGGTCTCTGGTCTAGTTCTAGTCTCTGGTCTAGATTCAGGTCTCTGGTCTGGTTCTAGTCTCTGGTCTAGGTTCAGGTCTCTGGTCTAGGTTCAGGTCTCTAGTCTGGTTCAGGTCTCTGGTCTGGTTCTAGTCTCTGGTCTGGTTCTAGTCTCTGGTCTAGTTCTAGTCTCTGGTCTAGGTTCTAGTCTCTGGTCTGGTTCTGGTCTCTGGTCCGGTTCAGGTCTCTGGGCTGGTTCTCGTCTCTGGTCTGGTTCAGGTCTCTGGTCTTGTTCAGGTCTCTGGTCTGGTTCAGGTCTCTGCTTTAGTTCTAGTCTCTGGTCTAGGTTCAGGTCTCTGGTCTAGGTTCAGGTCTCTGGTCTGGTTCAGGTCTCTGGTCTGGTTCTAGTCTCTGGTCTGGTTCTTGTCTCTGGTCTAGGTTCAGGTCTCTGGTCTGGTTCAGGTCTCTGGTCTGGTTCTAGTCTCTGGTCTGGTTCTTGTCTCTGGTCTAAATTCAGGTCTCTGGTATGGTTCTAGTCTCTGGTTTAAGTTCAGGTTTCTGGTCTAGGTTCAGTTCTCTGGTCCAGGTTCAGGTCTCTGGTCTGGTTCAGGTCTCTGGTCTGGTTCAGGTCTCTGGTCTAGGTTCAGGTCTCTAGTCTGGTTCAGGTCTCTGGTCTATGTTCAGGTCTCTGGTCTGGTTCAGGTCTCTGGTTTAGTTCTAGTCTCTGGTCTAGGTTCAGGTCTCTGGTCTAGGTTCAGGTCTCTGGTCTGGTTCAGGTCTCTGGTCTGGTTCAAGTCTCTGGTCTGGTTCAGGTCTCTAGTCTGGCTCAGGTCTCTGGTCTATGTTCAGGTCTCTAGTCTGGTTCAGGTCTCTGGTCTAGGTTCAGGTCTCTGGTTGGGTTCTAGTCTCTGGTCTGGTTCAGGTCTCTGGTCTAGGTTCAGGTCTCTGGTCTGGTTCAGGTCTCTGGTCTATGTTCAGGTCTCTGGTCTGGTTCAAGTCTCTGGTCTGGTTCTAGTCTCTGGTCTGGTTCTAGTCTCTGGTCCGGTTCTAGTCTCTGGTTTGGGTCAGGTCTCTGGTCTGGTTCAGGTCTCTGGTCTAGGTTCAGGTCTCTAGTCTGGTTCAGGTCTCTGGTCTGGTTGTAGTCTCTGGTCTGGGTTCAGGTCTCTAGTCTGGCTCAGGTCTCTGGTCTATGTTCAGGTCCCTAGTCTGGTTCAGGTCTCTGGTCTAGGTTCAGGTCTCTTGTCTGATTCTAGTCTCTGGTTCTGGTCTGGTCCTAGTCCCTGGTCTAGGTTCAGGTCTCTGATCTGGTTCAGGTCTCTTGTCTGGTTCTGGTCTATGTTCAGGTCTCTGGTCTGGTTCAGGTCTCTGGTTTAGTTCTAGTCTCTGGTCTAGGTTCAGGTCTCTGGTCTAGGTTCAGGTCTCTGGTCTGGTTCAGGTCTCTGGTCTGGTTCTAGTCTCTGGTCCGGTTCTAGTCTCTGGTTTGGTTCAGGTCTCTGGTCTGGTTCTAGTCTCTGGTCTGGTTCAGGTCTCTGGTCTGGTTCTAGTCTCTGGTCTGGTTCTAGTCTCTGGTCCGGTTCTTGTCTCTGGTCTGGTTCAGGTCTGTGGTCTGGTTCTAGTCTCTGGTCTGGTTCAGGTCTCTGGTCTGGTTCAGGTCTCTGGTCTAGTTCTAGTCTCTGGTCTGGTTCAGGTCTCTGGTCTGGTTCAGGTCTCTGGTCTAGTTCTTGTCTCTGGTCTAGATTCAGGTCTCTGGTCTGGTTCTAGTCTCTGGTCTGGTTCAGGTCTCTGGTCTGGTTCAGGTCTCTGGTCTAGGTTCAGGTCTCTGGTCCAGGTTCAGGTCTCTAGTCTGGTTCAGGTCTCTGGTCTGGTTCTAGTCTCTGGTCTGGTTCTAGTCTCTGGTCCGGTTCTAGTCTCTGGTCTGGTTCAGGTCTCTGGTCTAGGTTCAGGTCTCTGGTTGGGTTCTAGTCTCTGGTCTGGTTCTAGTCTCTGGTCTAGGTTCATGTCTCTGGTCTTGTTCAGGTCTCTGGTCTGGTTCAGGTCTCTGGTTCAGGTTCAGGTCTCTAGTCTGGTTCAGGTCTCTGGTCTATGTTCAGGTCTCTGGTCTAGGTTCATGTCTCTGGTCTAGGTTCAGGTCTCTGGTCTGGTTCAGGTCTCTGGTCTGGTTCAGGTCTCTAGTCTGGTTCAGGTCTCTGGTTAGGTTCTTGTCTCTGGTCTAGTTCTAGTCTCTGGTCTTGGTTCAGGTCTAGGTTCAGGTCTCTAGTCTGGTTCAGGTCTCTGGTCTGGTTCTAGTCTCTGGTCTGGTTCTAGTCTCTGGTCTAGGTTCAGGTCTATGGTCTATGTTCAGGTCTCTGGTCTGGTTCAGGTCTCTGGTCTGGTTCTAGTCTCTGGTCTGGTTCTAGTCTCTGGTCCAGTTCTAGTCTCTGGTCCGGTTCAGGTCTCTGATCTATGTTCAGGTCTCTAGTCTGGTTCAGGTCTCTGGTCTAGGTTCAGGTCTCTGGTCTGGTTCTAGTCTCTGGTCTGGTTCTAGTCTCTGGTCCGGTTCTAGCCTCTGGTCTGGTTCAGGTCTCTGGTCTAGGTTCAGGTCTCTAGTCCGGTTCAGGTCTCTGGTCTAGGTTCAGGTATCTGGTTGGGTTCTAGTCTCTGGTCTGGTTCTAGTCTCTGGTCTAGTTCAGGTCTCTGGTCTGGTTCTAGTCTCTGGTCCGGTTCTAGTCTCTGGTCTGGGTCAAGTCTCTGGTCTAGGGTCAGGTCTAGGTTCAGGTTTCTAGTCTGGTTCAGGTCTCTTGTCTGGTTCTAGTCTCTGCTCTAGGTTCAGGTCTCTGGTCTAGGTTCATGTCTCTGGTCTAGGTTCAGGTCTCTGGTCTGGTTCAGGTCTCTGGTCTGGTTCAGGTCTCTGGTCTGGGTCTAGTTCTGGTCTGGTTCAGGTCTCTGGTCTGGTTCAGGTCTCTGGTCTAGTTCTAGTCTCTGGTCTGGGTCTGGTCTCTGGTCCGGTTCTAGTCTCTGGTCTGGTTCAGGTCTCTGGTCTAGGTTCAGGCCTCTGGTCTGGTTCAGGTCTCTGGTCCAGGTTCAGGTCTCTAGTCTGGTTCAGGTCTCTGGTCTGGTTCTAGTCTCTGGTCTGGGTCTAGTCTCTGGTCTGGTTCAGGTCTCTGGTCTGGTTCTAGTCTCTGGTCTAGTTCTAGTCTCTGGTCTCTGTTCAGGTCTCTAGTCTGGTTCAGGTCTCTGGTCTAGGTTCTAGTCTCTGGTCTGGTTCTAGTCTCTGGTCTGTGTTCAGGTCTCTGATCTATGTTCAGGTCTCTAGTCTGGTTCAGGTCTCTGGTCTAGGTTCAGGTCTCTGGTCTGGTTCAGGTCTCTGGTCTATGTTCAGGTCTCTAGTCTGGTTCAGGTCTCTGGTCTAGGTTCAGGACTCTGGTCTGGTTCTAGTCTCTGGTCTGGTTCTAGTCTCTGGTCTAGGTTCAGTTCTCTGGTCTAGGTTCAGGTCTCTAGTCTGGTTCAGGTCTCTGGTCTGGTTCTAGTCTCTGGTCTGGTTCTAGTCTCTGGTCCGGTTCTAGTCTCTGGTCTGGTTCAGGTCTCTGGTCTGGTTCAGGTCTCTGGTCTAGGTTCTAGTCTCTGGTCTAGGTTCAGGTCTCTGGTCTAGTTTCAGGTCTCTAGTCCGGTTCAGGTCTCTGGTCTGGTTCAGGTCTCTGGTCTAGGTTCAGGTCTCTGGTCTGGTTCTAGTCTCTGGTTCTGGTCTGGTTCTTGTCTCTGGTCTAGTTCTAGTCTCTGGTCTAGGTTCATGTCTCTGGTCTAGGTTCAGGTCTCTGGTCTGGTTCAGGTCTCTGGTCTGGTTAAGGTCTCTGGTCTGGGTAAGGGCGCTGGTCTATGTTCAGGTCTCTGGTCTAGGTTCATGTCTCTGGTCTAGGTTTAGGTCTCTAGTCTGGTTCAGGTCTCTGGTCTGGTTCTGGTTCTGGTCTGGTTCTAGTCTCTGGTCTAGTTCTAGTCTCTGGTCTAGGTTCAGGTCTCTGGTCTGGTTCAGGTCTCTGGTCTATGTTCAGGTCTCTAGTCTGGTTCAGGTCTCTGGTCTAGGTTCAGGTCTCTGGTCTGGTTCTAGTCTCTGGTCTAGGTTCAGGTCTCTGGTCTAGGTTCAGGTCTCTGGTCTGGTTCAGGTCTCTGGTCTGGTTCTAGTCCCTGGTCGGGTCTGGTTCTAGTCTCTGGTCTAGTTCTAGTCTCTGGTCTAGGTTCAGGTCTATGGTCTATGTTCAGGTCTCTGGTCTGGTTCAGGTCTCTGGTCTGGTTCAGTTCTCTGGTCTAGTTCTAGTCTCTGGTCTATGTTCAGGTCTCTGGTCTGGTTCAGGTCTCTGGTCTAGGTTGAGGTCTCTGGTCTAGATTCAGGTCTCTGGTTTGGTTCAGGTCTCTGGTCTGGTTCAGGTCTCTGGTCTAGGTTCAGGTCTCTAGTCGGGTTCAGGTCTCTGGTCTAGGTTCAGGTCTCTGGTCTGGTTCAGGTCTCTGGTCTGGTTCTAGTCTCTGGTCTGGTTCTAGTCTCTGGTCTAGTTCTAGTCTCTGGTCTAGGTTCAGGTCTCTGGTCTGGTTCAGGTCTCTGGTCTGGTTCAGGTCTCTGGTCTAGGTTCAGGTCTCTGGTCTGGTTCAGGTCTCTGGTTTAGTTTTAGTCTCTGGTCTGGTTCAGGTCTCTGGTCCGGTTATAGTCTCTGGTCTGGTTCAGGTCTCTGGTCAGGTTCAGGTCTCTGGTCTAGGTTCAGGTCTCTGGTCTGGGTGCAGGTCTCTGGTATGGTTCAGGTCTCTGGTCTGGTTCTAGTCTCTGGTCTGGTTCTAGTCTCTGGTCCGGTTCTAGTCTCTGGTCTGGTTCAGGTCTCTGGTCTGGTTCTAGTCTCTGGTCTGGTTCAGGTCTCTGGTCTAGGTTCAGGTCTCTGGTCTGGTTCTAGTCTCTGGTCTGGTTCTAGTCTCTGGTCTAGTTCAAGTCTCTGGTCTAGGTTCAGGTCTCTGGTCTAGGTTCAGGTCTCTAGTCTGGTTCAGGTCTCTTGTCTGGTTCTAGTCTCTGGTCTGGTTCTAGTCTCTGGTCTGGTCCAGGTCCTGGTCTGGTTCAGGTCTCTGGTCTGGTTCTAGTCTCTGGTCCGGTTCTAGTCTCTGGTCTGGTTCAGGTCTCTGGTCTGGTTCTAGTCTCTGGTTTAAGTCAGGTCTCTGGTCTAGGTTCAGTTCTCTGGTCTAGGTTCAGGTCTCTGGTCTGGTTCAGGTCTCTGGTCTGGTTCAGGTCTCTGGTCTAGGTTCAGGTCTCTAGTCTGGTTCAGGTCTCTGGTCTATGTTCAGGTCTCTGGTCTGGTTCAGGTCTCTGGTTTAGTTCTAGTCTCTGGTCTAGGTTCAGGTCTCTGGTCTAGGTTCAGGTCTCTGGTCTGGTTCTTGTCTCTGGTCTAAATTCAGGTCTCTGGTATGGTTCTAGTCTCTGGTCTAGTTCATGTCTCTGGTCTAGGTTCAGGTCTCTGGTCTGGTTCAGGTCTCTGGTCTAGGTTCAGGTCTCTGGTCTGGTTCAAGTCTCTGGTCTGGTTCAGGTCTCTGCTTTAGTTCTAGTCTCTGGTCTAGGTTCAGGTCTCTGGTCTAGGTTCAGGTCTCTATTCTGGTTCAGGTCTCTGGTCTGGTTCTAGTCTCTGGTCTGGTTCTAGTCTCTGGTCTAGTTTCAGGCCGCTGGTCTGGTTCTAGTCTCTGGTCTGGTTCAGGTCTCTGGTCTGGTTCAGGTCTCTGGTCTGGTTCTAGTCTCTGGTCTGGTTCAGGTCTCTGGTCTAGGTTCAGGTCCCGGGCCTGGTTCAGGTCTCTGGTCTGGTTCTAGTCCCTGGTCTGGTTCTAGTCTCTGGTCTGGGTTCAGGTCTCTAGTCTGGCTCAGGTCTCTGGTCTATGTTCAGGTCTCTAGTCTGGTTCAGGTCTCTGGTCTAGGTTCAGGTCTCTGGTCTGGTTCTAGTCTCTGGTTCGGGTCTGGTCCTAGTGTCTGGTCTAGGTCAGGTCTCTGATCTGGTTCAGGTCTCTTGTCTGGTTCTGGTCTATGTTCAGGTCTCTAGTCTGGTTCTAGTCTCTGGTCTGGTTCAGGTCTCTGGTCTGGTTCAGGTCTCTGGTCTAGGTTCAGGTCTCTGGTCTGGTTCTAGTCTCTGGTCTGGTTCAGGTCTCTGGTCTAGGA
>SSNR01001911.1:0-11410 GCA_006937965.1 Callopanchax toddi
AGAATAACAGCATTAGAGAGCTGAGAGAAGTAAAGAAGGACTGAAAGATCATGAGAGACACATATTTGGGGTGAGGTGGGGAGACACGTCCCCTGCACTATTTTAAAGTCAGTTTAGAGACCTGTAATTTTTACTGTCTAAAAACAGTTCCACTATATTAAATGTATACAGCTGTTGTTTTTAGGTTTAATATCACGGCTCTGTTTAAGCAGTTCAAGTCCCCCTCTCTTCACCTAAAATCACATCTTTGTTGAGACAGGAGAGGAGGAGAGAGACAGGAAAAAAACATTTGCAGCAACAGTTTGATCTTTAAAATAATTCTTGAAAATTTGATTAACACCCCAAGATTCAAGAAATCAGAAAAAGAAAAACATCATTGAGTTTTTGGAAAAACTTCTAAAAGTGTTGGGGAAAAAAGTGCTTTTTGATGCATAAATTTGATCTTTGAAGTTTTTTTGAAATTATTATTAAATCTCGTCTCGTCTCGTCTCGTGAACTCAATATCTCGTCTCGTGAATTTGTGTCTCGTCTCGTCTTGTCTCGTCTCGTGAGTTTTGGATCTCGTTACACCCCTAGTTCCTACTATTTCACATTTGAGTATGAGGACTTAATAATAAAATGCTGGAAAACTAAACTTTAGAAAGTTCAATCAGTAATCACACTCAGGAAAAAAAAAGGTCTACTCACTTAGAATGCCACTGACTCAGACTTGTCCAGGACCCTCTTCCCTTGTAGCACTTTTCCATGGTTTCCAAACTGCACTGCATGTTAGCAATCCTCAGGACTGAAGAAGTCATCAAAAAGAAGATGGAAAGAGCGAATGCAGTCCTTCCTTGCCTCAGAATGGACAGCAGCCAGATGTGTTGAAGACAGGAAAAGGCCACTTTCTGGATACAGCTCTTGTTGAAATTCCAGATCCACCTAGTTGTAGCAACTGCTCCACTTGATCCAGAAAGCTTCTCAATGACAATCTGTTCTCCACCTATAACACAGAAAATATAATATTACAACTCATTAGAATTTTTTTTTCATCCACCATCTATTAGCTATGCCTCCAATATACTCACTAATGTCACTTTTGGGGCTCTGGAAAAATCACCCCTGAATGACAGCTTAACAACCAATCATGTTTGGTTGCTAGGGAGAACTAGCTACATTGTTTTTGGCATATCATCATAGTCACTTCTATTAACCAGATAATATTTATAAAAACATCATAAAATACTAGTACCTCAAGTTACCTTTTGTTTTTAATTATAAACATCTAAAATACAAAGCATTTGAAATGTGACTTTAAAAAAGTTCTGAGTTGTAAAACAATGATTTTGTTACCTTGCTGATGGTCTTTTGGTGATCTGGTTCAAGGAATCTGAGGTTCTTTAGGGCATTTATTTTTTTTAAATATTGTGATGGACAGTCCATTCTGTGAAATACATAACAGTAAAAGAAACAATGATATTCTTACTCAATAGTTTAACATTGAATAAACAAGCTCATGTTTTTCAGTTTTCTTATGTAACAATATTGATTAAACATCATTCACTCCAAAAATGCTCAATTATATTCCAGAAACTGCATTTTTAATTTAAAGTAAACATATCTGCAATTGTAAGAATTTTAGGTTCACAAAACCTGCTTTTTATTTAATATCTTGAAAAGCAAGGCCAGGAAATATTTTAAAATTAGTCAGAACCTCGTCATTTTAGCATGAAACTAGAGCTCAATTTAGCTCTTAGCTAGAGAGTGTAGTTTGTACCAATTGGTTTAGCTATTAAAAGTTTGAATGTAAACCAACTTAAAGTGATAATATGCAGTTTTGCTTGTTTTGGGCGCCCTCTTGTGTCCGTTTTAAATCACTGCATTAAAAAGTTACCAGATTGTTTCAGCTTCTAAACACCTAAATCTAACTGTTGAAATGTCTCCTCAGCCTTCATAGCTTTCTACATGAGCGGTTATTCACTCCTTCAAAGAAATCAGCTGTGTTCAAGCAGGGAGAGATTGAAAAAAAAGCAGGAATCATGAGCTAAAAACACTCCAGCGCTAGCATAACAGCTAGCCACTTTGGGTTAGCCTAACCCTCGTGAGACACGTGACTTCCTGGGTACCGTGACTGCGACGGAGATCTTGCAATCCTGGTATTCCGGATCTAATCACCAGATGGGGCTAAGTGACTTTTCATTAACCCTGTAAAGGGTCACATTAGCACATACTGGCTCAAGGAAAAGATTTAAAAATATGAAAAAGTTGCATATTATCACTTTAAACGTAAAAATGCTAAAGGAGTGAGTCTGGTGGTATCTTTACAAATATTCTCCCTCATGTTGATTCTGGGACTCTTGCTGTTGGCTAACAGGAGCTAGAGCTAAGCCACATTAGCAGCAAACACGAAGCTAGCTAGCTTAGCTCTTGGTCACACAAACAGGACTTCATACTGAAAACCGTGTCAAAATATTCTACATAAATAACGTTTTAGTGTATTCATACTGGACATCTCTGTCAAAATAAACTTATCACAAATATTACTTACATCTTTTAGCGAAGTCACGTTACCTCATAGCCTCCTTGCTCCTATCAGCAGCAGTTTGTATTGCAGTGCTCTCTGCTCTCTAATGAAACCACCCTAGCACGTAAACTGACCAATCACACAGCGGTGGATGTGTGAGTGACAGCCCTACTGTCCAATCACGTGTTAAATGCCGAAGTTCAACAAAGTTCAACGAAGTTCTTCTAAAAAAACAGCTTTCACAATCATTTGCAGTTTTCTTTTATGCACAAGTATATTTGCACATTTGGTCGTTTCCCCCTAGTCTTTTAAAACAATAATCCTTTTCAGTTTCACAATTCTGTGAATTTGAGAATTAATTTTTAATGATTGTGCAGTATTTTATTATGCTGTTTTTCTTTATATCCCTTTCACTCCCCCACCTTTAGCTAACGGAGCCACCAGGCTGGTATGGGGCTGGGATGTTGTTTCCCCCCTAAAACAAAATAAAACCAACAAAAAAGAAACTATGCAAATTGTGCACACTGACTATTCTATGCTACTGCTGCAATTATTATTATAAGTGAAATGTCTCAGCACAAAAATTATAATTCCTTGAAAAACCATTTCGACCACATCTGTTGTTATATTTGTTTCCTTATTATTTTTAGCATTAGATATAGTATGTTTTCTTTAAGCCACTTGCACTTTACCTACTCCGACTTAGTTGTTAGGATGTGTTCTTGTCTTGTCATATCTTCATGTATTTTGTCTGCACATGAGACATTGAGAAACGAAATTTCAACTTCTCTGTATGTCTAGCACATGTGAAGAAATTGACAATAAACTATCTCTTATCTTATATCTTATCTCTTACCTGGTAGAAACAAGCTTCTAGTAAATTTGTGCTTTCCCCTTAAATTTTATTGCCATTCTATGTTAATTATTAGTTGAATGTCTATTTGTGATGTCACAAGTGAATCTAGTGTTTTCTATTAAAAAAAACTTACAAACGTTTAGTTTCACTGAAAATTGTCTAACTCACATAAGCTTGATCTTACATTTTTCTTCTAAGGCTATTATATGTGGGGTTGTTGTCATATATTCTTTTAAGAAGTACCCAAAACATACAAGTTTCATTTTATATACTTTTTCTAGGGATCTTATAACTGGTTTCACTCTTGTATACATTTCATACAAGTGTCACACAAGACATACAAACGTTACAAGATTTATCTACCGTATATCTTTTCCTTATGGGTTCAGTCATAAACTCCTTAAACTCTCTTTGTGATTGCAGACAAAAGTTAAATGCTCCACATATTAAAAGGAGAATTCCTGTGTAGTGTCACACCCTAGCCTCCAGCCCCCCCCTGCTGTTTGCTTTTTGCCTCAGTTTAGAGTTTTCCCTCCTGTGTTTTTGTCTACAGTTTTAGTCCTCTTGTGTTTAGTCCTCTTGTGCTTATGGTTTTAGGTTGTGTTTATTAGTGTAGATCTCTGTTTAGTATTTATAGTTTCTCCTGTGTCCGTTTATCCTGTGTTTAGTTCTTTTCCAGTTAGGTATGTTTCTGGTGTCTTGTCATTGTCCACACCTGCCTCTTGTTCTCCCTGATTACCCCTCAGGTATTTAAGCCCTGCTGTGTCATGTCTCTGTGCTAGTTCGTCTGCTTTGTCACCCCCAGCCCTAGTCCTGTTTGTCCTCAGTCTCAGTCTTTCAGCTTTCCCAGTTTAGTTTCTAGTCATTCAGTCTTTGCCTCAGTTTGTATTTTTGCCCCTCTTTTGTAATAAATCCCTTTTTGAGTTTTTACCACTGCCTCGTTCTCCTCCGTTCATCCATCCTGCTTTTGGGTTCTTCACACTCCTGCACCACCCCGCCTGACATGTAGAAACTCAAAGAGCTCTTTGTGTTTCCAGTATCTGTGGAAGGTCAGGCAGCCGAGCAGTTCGGATGTGTTTCAGCGACGTTTAACAGCTTTTGATATTTTCTTTGAAAGTTAAAAAAACAATTCTCAGCTGAGCAGTCTCTTGGATGTTGTAAAAATAATTAAATTCTCTTGTCTGAACTTTAAACCCTCCTTAATGTTTGTCTCTTCAGGAAAAGATGAATATATTCAGACTAATGACACAAATCTGAGGAAAACAACAACTCACTACGTTTGTCTGACAATTTTATCAAATAAGCCGGTTTAGGACTTATATACATGCTGGGCTCAAAAGGAGACTGGCAGGAAATAAGCAGGTGGATGTGGCTTTTTTGGATAATCTAAAAATATATAATCCGATGTGGGAGTTATTTCAGAAACATAAAAGCAGAATGTGGTTTAAAAACAAGAAGAGATGAGGATCTGTTGAAACTGAAAACCTGAGCTGAAGAAAAATGATGTATCATTTTTACAGTTTTGGCACAACTCCTTCCTAAATTCCCTCGTTTATATATAAATCGTCTAAAAACAGGTCCTCTCTCTGTGGCAGCCATCCTGGGTCAGGTTGACTAAAGTTAATCAGTTATAGATAACAGGCAGCTTTGACTCCATAGCAATCGGGTGAGCTAAATGTACATTTTATAACAAAAATCTCATGTGATCTTTTAGAGCTTGGGTTATGTGTTGTGAACGACTCTCAACATGAAATTTTAGTACCTGTAGAACTGGTTGAGCTAAAACTGTTTTCTGTTTGCTGATAAGTTTGTCTTTAATTTCAAAGATGGTGAGTGGAGGAGTTGAGTTAATTGATAAAGTATGTCAGATCCAACGTCTTGAGTCCTTTTCGTGTTTTGAAACAAGCTGTCAGACTCTGACTGAAGACCAGAGCTTATCAGTGTTTGGCTGTGATCCTCTGTCCTTGTCCCAGAGATTCCCACACACACTGCTGCAGCGCCAATCGCTCTGTGTGTCTCAGAGACAGTCCACATGTAAATAGATCATAATAATACTACACTGAGAGACACGTGAGCTTTGGTTTGTTTCCATGCTCTCCAGAGAAAAGCACCATTTGGGTCTAACTGCTGCTGGCAGCCGTGGAAAATAAATGATCACAGCTCTGATAGTTTTGAGAACATTTAATCTGATTATTGTAAACTTTGTCGCCTGCACAGATGTCTCTGTGGACAGAAGCTTATCTAACGTGTAAATAAGAGCGTTTCTGCATTCTTTTGGTTTCACACTTGCGAGTTTTGGTCGTAGAAGGTACATCGGTATTTCAGTTTTTATCATTTGAAGTAAGGTTGTGACTTTCCACAAACTTGTTTAATTCACACAGACCAGAAAGCTCCCTGATAAGTGAACAGAGGGGTGGCTATTGACCCTGCAGGCTGATAAGGTCACCTCCGTTTGTGTCTGTGTGACAGAAACAGGACGAGGACGCTGAGAGCAGAGAGGGATTTAAAGGGTTGAGTCTGTGGGTAAATATTTAACCGCCTGCCTCTGTTTGTTGCCCATTTTCATGCCAAGATTAAAGTTGAGGTCACTCAAATTCACCAGGCAGGTCTAAAAATAATCTAATTACAATGATTTTCTTGGTTAATAAACATAAACCAAGTAGTCAAAATTTGCCCATTTCTTTGCATAATATTGCTTTTTATTATTAGGTAAAAACATACTTCTGTCCCAGAATGCATCTGATGTAAATCTTCACTTTTGTTTTATTGATTTTGTTCAGATCCATGAATACACCACTTATCTCTTCCCCCACTGAGAAACAGCTGTTTAGAAGTGTAAAAGCTCTGCAATCATGTCGTTTACTTAGTTTACTTTTTCTTCTTTAGCATAAAAATAAAACATTAGATTTTATGGCAAAACTATAAACTGGAGTGCTGCTTAAATAAGAATCCCTGAATTATTAGATTTTTGGCCACGGGAAATGGGAAATGGACAGCAGAATGTTGTTGCTATAAATAACCCAAAAGGTTTTTTGCAGTGCGTGGTTACTAATAAAGTAGGGGTGGGAATTTAATGCATTAATTTTGATTAATTACAAGAAAAATAATGCATTTAAAAAATGAATGCAACTAATCGTAGCTTGCATACGGAGCAAAGGGGAACACTTGTCAGTGCTCCTAGTACATTGATGACACACAGATCAGTGCTCAGTTCAGCAGAGGCTGCATCCTTCAGAGGATCTGGTCGAGGTGGCTCGGTCCTTCTTCCTCCGTAAAAACTGGTAGCTACTAGCAATCGGCTGTGAAATTTAACAATCTACCTTTAGATTTATTCCCGCCCCATCCTCGCTGTCCAGTTCGGTTGTATGAGCCGGTTTTCCAATGGGGGCAGACAAAATAAGGACCCAACTGGTTCCAGACCCCCCAATGGAAACCAGGTAGAAGTGTCACAAGACAGTGTGTCACTTTGAACACATCCCTGCTACAAAGGAACTAGAGCAAACAAGACTAGGGCAGAAAAAGAGCCACTCATACAGGGTGTTTCCACTCAGTGGAAATCTATTATTACTTAACAACAATACCTTTCTGAAAATGTACTTAGAATGAATAAATAAAACTATAAAGTACTTTTAGGTCCAATTCAGCCAGGGATGTTTTTTTGTTTTTCTACTGTTTTGAACTGAAATGCAATTTAAATGTATTTTTCCAGAAATTAAAGGAGATTGAGTTTACAATGTTAAAGTTCAGGTCCATTATTTGATTCTGTCCCATAAAATTATTTAAAATAAAAAAAAAGGCCTTTTGGGGCAAATTTTTTTGTTAGTTTAAAATACAATTAATTGTGATTGATTAAATACAAAACCTGTAATTAATTAAATACATTTTTTTATTGAGTCCAACCACTCAAATAATGTTATGCTTTACATTAATTAAAGCAAAGTAAAATCCCCCCCAAATTTTTTTTCTAAATTAAAACATATTTCTCACATTCATGATCCTCTTATAAAACACTAAGTGTCCCAAGTGAAATATCAATAGAAAAGGTCACAAGATCAAGGAAGAATGGTAATTTTTTTTAATGTAGGAAAAGACATAAAGTTATGAGAATCCAACCACAGTAAATGAGACGTCTAGCTCTTTAAAAGAGTTATTCTACAAAAAGTTCCACAACATCTGTTATTCTGCTGAAGACCCTCCTTCCTCCTGTAGACCTCTTTGAATGATTTCTGACCTGCAAACCTTTTCAACCAATAAAATTCAAATTTCTGCATTGACAGTCAGCTGTCAGTCAAAGTGCACGCGCTACCTGTAGCAGTAGGGGGCGCTCTCGTACAGGACGCTCCGTGTCTTTCTCCGTACAGCCTCAGCCGTCATGGAGGAGCCAGAGCTAATTTCTACTAAAACGTTATCCATTCTCCAGCTACTGAGGGGTTTATTTTCATTTTTAAACATTTCTCCTCACAGAATGGCAAGGCTTGCCAAGGATACGTGTTTATTTTGGTCAAGACCTTCATTCAGGACCGAGTGTTTTTTCATTTCCGGGTTCAGATCCGGACCAACGTATCAGAAGCACAGCAGGGACAGACAGGTCTCAGAGCCTCGTACAGAGTGAGAACATGATTTGTGAACTGTGAATGATTGAACCCTGCAACGTAATCGTAGTTTGAGCAGGAGTTGCACAGTTTATGCCCAGCTTACAGACCGAAGTCATGCGCCGTGTGCACACTAGCGCACGCGTGTGTCGAGGTGTTTTAGGAGGAGCCGTGGTATGTTGGATTCAGAAATTGCTCTCTTGTTGAAAAACTCCAAATTCAGCCTTTAAGTTCAATGCAAACATGAATATGAAGAGAAATTATACTAGAGGAAACGAGCTTCAGTGCTTCGTCTATCATATTTAACATAAGATCATCCTTTATGAAAGGGAAATTCAATTCAATGCTATGCTCAGCTTTATTTCAGTCATTTTATTATTTTTTTAAATTAGCAAATTTGATGAGGTTCTTCATAAAAACTTGATTTAGTCAGATTCTTGCTGCAGATCCTTTGTGATTTGTAACGCTACAGAATATGCTAATCCAATGACATTTTGACCCCTTGACCATCACACACACTACAATACTCTTTTGCCGATAACTTGGATTATAATGACTCTTCATCATGCCTTAACCTTTTGATATAACCTGACTCAACATTCCTACAGGTGTCCACCCGTCCACTTTCAGGTGTCCACTTTCGCAGATGACCTCAACTGGACTCTCTTAGTTATAATAAACTTAAGACTCTCTTAATAATTAATTCAGATTCTAAAGTGTTCCCTTTCTTATGACACTGCTGGTCTAATCTTGTATACATTTGATGTGCTCACAATGTTCCTCCTCCAAGGTCATTTACACACACTCACTCAGTGTTATAATGTTTAAATCTTTATTTCTCCATAATCCTTAAGTCATATTATTTTACCCCCGTTACACATTTCTACTTTTGCTAAGGTTTATTACTTAAAGGTAAATTATCTCAGTAATCTTCTGTTACCGAACCACTGGTTAATTTATGATATATCCTAAATGGTATTTAAACTGTGTGACTTTAAGAGACTGAGCCATGTTTACTTGGTAAACCCCTGACACACATGTCATTCTCATTGGCCCATTAAGACACTTCCCTCATTCTAATTGGCTCACTTAAGATAACAGTATTCTTATGCCCATTTTCACTTCCTTGAGCACGTGAGTTCAGGTTCATCATCAGACCTGTTGCCAGCCTCACTGAACCGCTACTCAGAGAAGCAACTCAGAGACAGCCCTGCTCGTGCCAGCCTCCTCAACCTGGACGCAGAGATATGCGACCTTGACTGGGTTCCAAGCCCCAGAAATCTCTGCTGGTCGGCTCCGGGAAGAAACACGCCAGTTTCTCTCCTCTCCACCATGAGCCTCAAACCGTTCCCATTACGGGTCTGGAACTGAATCCTTGCTGCTGATGGATCTCAGGGCTGAAAGGTGTCCAACGGCGACCGTGACTCCCCTGAGGACCCATCTCCACGTCCGGAGGACCGCTTCCACTTCGGCGTGTCGAGTTCCTGAAACCTGCCGGACCCAGAGACCGTCTGGTACAGTAAGAATTCCACAGATCTGATATTGAGGAGCTTCCTTGATAAGTTAATAACAAAATTAACTCATCCAAATTTCCCCTTAGCAACTAACTCAGCATCTGACCTAAACTAAACTCCCTCTAGTCATCAAAACAGACTCAGACTTTTAAACTCATAATTACACCTCCTTAAACACTCCTTATCATGTTTAAGAGTTATTATGATTTAAAATGAAACTACCTCAGCACTGCCTCATTTCCTATGTATCATCATAGCCTTTATAAAATAAATGATTGTAAAATCTTTTATTTTGTCTTTGCTTCAGATATTAATAATAAATGAATAATAAAGGTATTATTCCCTGAAATAGAACCATCAAAGAACCTAAGTTCTCCAATAAATATTAGCCATTTTACAAGGTTAAATGACAGTTCAACACTTTTCATTTAATCCTTAAATGAGTGTAATATTCTTGGAGAGGGTGTAGTAATTCACAACGCTACAGATTTCTTTAACAATCTTTTTTACTGAGATCCCAGTGAAGAGTTTATAAACCAACTGAATATTTTTATCATTTTGGACCTTTAAACTTCCCCTGCAAAATCTGCAAAAGAAGTATAATGACTGGCAGACCTAAAGGTCACAAAAGTCATTACACTAATACACCTGCCATCTGGAAGAGTCTTAAGATCACCTTGGAGGACTCAGGGCACAAAAAGGAGGACAAAGATTTGGGAAGGCAGTGACAGACCTTAAGAAGAAATGTCACTAAAGCTCTCAGTGGGTTCAATTATCACTCAATTGAGCAGGAGAAGGACCCTAATTAGTGTTCTGACTTGACACTTGTGTTTGTCAGAGGAGTCTCGGGCAGGAACCTCCAAGTGAGGAGATAACAGCTGATAACTCCACTTGATTTGTGACGTTTGCTGTAAAGCACGCTCCAGAAAGATAACAGTGTCTGAATGTGGAGGGCTGAGGACATTCATCCCCTTGAAGCAGAGCAGACTGCATTTGTTTCTCTTCTGGATTGTCATCTCTCTTCACTTTATTAAATTCTTTCACAGACTTTAGGCAATTAAAATAAAACATCTGCTGATAAACTTCTAGAGTATTCCATTTCATCTCTGATTTATTACCTCTGATTTCTGTGTCTAATTTTATTTAAGATCTCATAAGAAAAATCAATTGAAAGCCATGATATCATCACTGACCACTATTGAGCTCAAATGTCAAATTAGAAAAACAAACCTAGACGTTGCAACCAGTCATCAAAGCATCAACAGAGGAAACTGCTTTTGTTTGTTTTTTGCTGCCTGAATTTCCTGCAGACAAGTTGCAAACAGACGATATAAAGGATTTAAACACATTTACAGTACATAGTAGTCCTAGTTTACCTTCTCTTTAAAGGACACTAGAGACACCTGCTGGATAAAAAAGATATTGCACTTCAAAAACTAAGGATGATCTAATTTGTAAAGATTAATCGTTTATGCTTACAAAGTATAACAGATATATTTTCTTTTTTTAAACTGCAGTTATTATTTGTACTCTACAGCTGACACAGCAAGAAATACAAACAATATTATTAAGAACATGTCACATTAAGAAAACCATGATTTTGACAATGACTACATTAAATTCTCACTACTTTAGTAATTAAGTTAATGTAATAATGAAAATGTTAATAGCATCAAAATATGTATAAGGAACCAAAACGTTTTCATGATTAGAATGTCAACTTTGACAATCATGTGGTTTTCATTAAAGACAACAAAAATCTGTTTGTATGAGTATTTAAGTTAATGTGACCTGATATTGCCTCTATCATCAGGTGATGTTATTTCTAAAGACAAACGCAGCCTATTGATATAACTCTTCCAGAGAACCAACTAGTTTATTTATATTTTTGACCAACCATTCATTCAAGTTAGTTTTATGCATGGAGTAAATACAACCTTGAGGA
>SSNR01001913.1:3380-14087 GCA_006937965.1 Callopanchax toddi
GGACCAGGATCAGAGTAGGGACCAGAGCCACAACAACATCCAGGACCTGGACCAGGACCAGAACCTGGACTTCAACCTGGAACAGGACTAAAACTGGGTCCATGCCCAGGACCTGACATACCCAGAACCAGTACTAGAACAGAGTCTAGAATCAGGACTAGTAGCAGAAATGGGTCCTAACCCAGAACCTAGGCCAGATCCAGGACCAGAACTGGGTCTAAGCCCAGGACCTTAGCCAGATCCAGGACCAGAACCAGGACTTGGGAGTGAACCAGAGATCCAGACCTTTTAGGCACAGAAATGGGGCGGTATCAGAGCCAGAAACAGCAGCTTGACCAGAATCTGACCTGAAACCAGGTCTAGACCCTGGACCAGGACCAGAGATGACCCAGAACCAGATGCTAACATTAGCATTAGCATGCTAAATATAACTTTTGTGTAATAGCATGCTAATGCAAATTTTTTTACACTTTTAGCATGGCAACACATTATACCCAGTGTTAGCATGTTAGCATGCTAATGCTAGCACGTTAGCTTAAAATTGAGTTTTTGCACATTTCGCACGCAACCAAAAGGTTGAACCCAGACATATTATATATCAAATCAATCGGCTTCTTCCTGTGATGTCTGGTTGAAAATTTCATAGCATTCCGATAAACTATGGTGAAGTTGTTCACAAAAAACTACGTCCAAAATCACGGTGACGGGGCTTAAACCATAGAATTTCTGCTAAAATGTACTAATGTTTTAAAGCCTGCTGTGTTGACACACTTTGACATAGAAACTTCATTCTTGTTTTAAAATAATCAGGGGACTTTGGACTACAAAATATTGAGGAACCATGTTGAAATCTTGTGCCATCTTTCTCTAATCACATTGCAAATCAATGCACCACACAACCACATTAAATGATTGAAGCTGACTCCATTTTAGATGGTTGACAGCTTCATGATTGGAGACACTTACACCTTGGAGCCTTCAACTTATTCAGGTGTTCTCTGTATGTCCCTTAGCAATTAACCTTTCTTCAAACAGTTTAGCTAGGAATACATTTTAGCTCTGTTCTTTAGACATTTTCAGAGGTTTGAGCTGTTTTTTTCTGACGTCACCTTTTGATTGAGCTGTTTCTCTGTCAGTCTATTTAACTAACGCTTTGCTTTACAATTACCCATTTATATTTTAACTAACATTCTACATTACCTTAATGTCTTTCTTATATTTTACTGTTTAGATAATCTTCTACTATTTAGCAAATCTTTTTTAAGGTTTTGCTAGAATTGTGACTTTGTCTGCTTGTGTAAACCCTTTTGCAAGTTATTGCCTTTTGCTATTTTTTATTTAGCTAACCATTTGAATGTTTAAGCAATATTTTCATCTAAATTGCACTTTTTAAACAAATTTCAACTCTTAAATTTCAACAAATCAGGTATTTTGAACTATTTAAATCAAATTAAACTCTTTTAACCTTCTCTAAACTTCAAATATTTAAGATATTTCTGCCAATGTTGGCACTTGAACTTAAATTCAGCTTCAAATTAACTCTTTCATTAAATTAATTAAAACTTTTCATCTGAAACTTCAACTTTTTAAAAAGGATTCTGCTTTTTATGACGTTTTAACTTAATTTCAGCTAAAGTTCTTCTTCATTACATCAGGTTTCAGCCAGTTTTAACTGTTTTAATTATCTTATACTGATTTCACTGTATTTACACAGTTCAGCTTAGATTAAGCTTTTAATCAGTTTTTTAAGCTTTCTTCACATGTTTAAGCAATCTTTTCAGCTAAATTACACTTTTTCAGCAAATGTGTACAATAATTTAAACAATTCAGGTATTTTCAACAAATTTATTCAAGTTTAACAACTTTAAGCTACATTAAACTTAAACAAATCTAAATTTTCAGCAAATATTTAAAGTTTAGCTAAATTTGCACTCATTTGAGCGTCTTTCAGCTGGTTTTGGACAATTTCAGCTGTCTCTTTCAGCTTTCAGCATTCCAACTTTGCATTTGTGCAACAAATGCATCTTTTCTAGTTTCAGATGTGTCGGTTTTGTAAAAATCCAGATTGTGTTTCTCCAATTGTACTGTAGTGTTTAGAAGTGATTTAAGCCTTTTAGCAAAAACAGATGCAAGGACCTTATAGTCATTGTTTAGAAGGCAAATAGGATGCTGGTTATCAACAAAACGAGTGTCTTTTTGGGGTTGGGGATGAGGGTGCTTGGTTTAATGTTGATGGAAGAGCGCCTTTATCTATACTGTCTCTGAATAAGTGTGCTAGAAAAGGTGCGATTTGTTCACCAAAAGATTTATAGAACTCCCCCGTCAAGCCGTCTGGTCCCGGAGATTTGTTGTGTTTTAATGTATTTATAGAGTTAAGAACGTGGCTAACAGAGATAGGGGAGTCATGTGTTGTCCGATGACACTGTCCAGGAGTTGGTCCATATTCCCATCAGAGATATTCAGACTATAAAGTTTACTGTAAAATGAACTTACATGTTTGGCAATGCATTTTGGTTCAGAAACGTATTGTCCGTTTATATTTAACTGTTGTATTTGAGTTAGCACGGTGCTTTTCTAGTTGACACTGGCCTTCCTCTAACATCTCAGTCGTGATCTAATAAAGGCACCTTGTCTTCTATTCTTGTGGATGTTATCTGATTTGTCTTGCAAACAAGCCGTTTAGTTTGTCATCATCTGATAAGTCTGCTGGGTTTATTTTGGATATAGATATAATCTTTTGCACAATTTCATTTTCTTCTGCCTTTTTAGATTTATTCAATTCTGAACTGTATTTTCTGAGAAATGTTGCAGTTTCATATTTAAAAAGCTCCCAATTATTCCCAAAACTATTTTCCATTTTAGCTTTGTCGAAGTAAAAAGTCAGGGTTTCCATCATTTTTTCTTTCCCAGTGACTAAGTTGAGTAATGAATTGTTTAGAATCCAGTAGGCTTCTTTATTTACTTGAGATCTGTGTTCAGATCAATCTACAGAGAGATGGATGGCTCTATGGTCAGTGAGAGGAGTCACCTACACTATGGACACGAGCCAGTCATCTATACGAGACTGTTCAGAACTCCAAGTGAAGGTGAAATCTGTTGGACATTTTTCTTTCCAGATATGTTTTAAGTTGAATCTTTGCATAAATGAAGACAGATCATTGTTAGGAGGAGAGGAGTTAGGTGGTCAATGTCATTATTTAGGAGCATATTAAAGTCTCAGTCCTCCTATAAAAATGATAGCAGCATTAGGATATGTGTTCAAACCATCACTTATGTCATTCTTAGTTTCTGTTAACAGCTCTAAGTTTGTCTGTCTTGAATTGTAACCATAACTGTTGATAATAATTAGATAAGTGTTTTGATAGGATCACTGCTACAAAGTGTCCTGACTGTCACATCTGTATGAAAGTATATCACCTTCACACCTGTGTTTAACTGTAAGAGTGTGGAATGAAATTAGAGACGCCTTCCAAGAGAGGTCTTCTTGATGTGAAAGGCTGATCTCTCATTCTCACACACAGTGATTGTCCTTGTCTGCTCACTCTCACTGCTGAGTCTCTGCTCTCAGATTGAAGCTGCTCCTTTGAATTCTCTTCTCTCGGACTCAGCTCTTTTCTGATTGCGGATCAGATTTGCGCTCACGGATTTTTCCTGCTCACACTCAGAACTTGCAGGTCTTACTGATAACCCCGCCCCCTCTCTGTTCCAACCAATAGAATGAATGTGTGGTTATTCAACATGGCTGCTCCCTGGAGGGTGTGCTTGTTTTGTTCAAAGTTACCTCAAGATGATATCTGACTTCCTTCAGCTATATATGCCAAGGGTTAGCTTTTGTGTATTCATTATATGATTTATATACATATATATGTATACGTCTATCGATATATATATAAATATACAAATTAAGTCGTTTTTATTGACTAGTTTGTACGTCTTATGTTGCTGACGTGGAGCCATTTTGGAAACAGCGCCACCTCTGGCAGCTCAAAACTTCAAGGATGGATCAGCAGAATCGAGCGCCGGAAGTGAGAATCTTATTCAGACAGAACTAAATAAATCAGATCAACTTAATATCGGCCGTACTATTTAAGCTAGTATAAGAGCACAGGGTTGACAAATTCACTGAATTTTACAACAAAGTATAATAAGAGAATGGTGCATTCCGGCGTCATGGAGGCAACTCGTGTTTTGCTAGCTTCTGTAGTTGTGTTGCTCTTAGCTTTAACATGCAGAGTGATAGTAATATAGTTTCAGTCTCAGTTTGCTTAACCTTTTTGAGGACTGCAATAAATTGTCACAAGTTAATAATTCATTTAAATCCTGATGTGACTCGTACCGACTAGAAGAATACTGAATCAAGCCAAACAACATTGCGGTTTATTGATGATGCTTCACCACCACTAGTCCAGCTCTTTGTCCATATACTCCTACTCACACGCTGAGTTTTAAAGCAGCGGGAGAAAACCTTCAACTCCGTAGCAATCTCTGGTCAGCTGCAGCTCAGCTGACCAGAACAAGCAGCTTGTTTGTGTTAACTAAGGCCCAGTCCCAATACTTCCACCTCGCGCCCCTCAGTTGCGCGTTCCCGCTGAGGCGCTTAGGGTGTCCCGATTCTTCTGGGTGGAGACTCCGGACCCTATCCCCGCCCCCTTTTCCACCCTCGTTACGCACTTCGCTGAAGTCTGCATCGGAGCAGACTTCAGCCAAGGGTATTACCCATAAGTCATTGCTGCATTAGAATCTCGCGAGAAGGTAGCAGGTCCTCCACTTTATTTAGCTCTAAATGATGACTTGTTGCTGTTTCAAAAATTATTTTGAGCAGCAAAACAGCAGAAACAGCGACTGGCTGCTCCATTATGAAGAGTAACACAAAAATAACAACAGGATAACAAATAACAAATACATACGAAGCTTTTAAAGAGGCCTGTTCTCCCCAAAGTTAAAGGAATGTCATTTAAAATGATGACAGGATTCTACCCAGCAGCAGGTCCAGGTCTGAGGTGGAGCCTTTCTGTGGACTCTGCTGTGAGGACGATGAAAGAACTGATCATCTTCTGTTTCTCCTCAAACTCTGTCAGAACCTGGTGGATTGGATGAGAATAACAACAGAAGAAATGACAGCAGTACAGATTTTATACATCAGTTTGTCTAAAGGTCTTTTTATGTTATGTAATATTGTAATATGGGTAAATATCATATTCATAAATGTAAATGAAAAACCAGAAACCTCCATAAAGGATTTAACTTTGAATTCATTCATCACATCTCTGGTGTTTATGATAAATCCATTTAAGGATAAAGTCTAAAGAAATGTTTGTCTTTTTGAGTAATGTGTGTTCCATTAGATCAGTAAAGCTTCTATATTCACATGTTGATGCTCCAACAGCTGATACCAGCTGACAGACCGTGTGATGCTGGTTCTAGGTTCTATTTGTTGTACTGAACAGTTGTTGCCTCCCATTGAGAGTTTGGACTTTCTTGGTGTAAATAAAGGTTTGGAATAAAACCTGATGTGAAGCGGCGGAGTCACGTGACCTGATCCTGTCCAAATGCTGCAGTTAAGTGCGCACTTGTTCACTACGCACTCGAACCCTTCTGTGCACCTCTACCCAGTGCACTTCCCTGAAGACTGTAGGGTGGAAGTGCGAGTATTGAGACAGGGCCTAACAGTCGTGAAAAAAGAGGAAGAGGTGTCAACGACCCCTGAATAATGGCTGCTTCAGAATAAAACACAGAGATGAATGTACTAAGTGTGTTTCTGTGTTACTGTTGGTTCTATATCAAGTCTAGATCCGATTAACTGAAGCAAACAGTCCTCACATTGTAACAGTTTCACGTCTTTTTGTTATATTTTCTAACCTAACAAAGTTCAGGAGTTGGTCCTCCGGTCAGTCTGACTTGGAGAGGACTTGTTGGACTCACAGCAGTGATTTGTTGTTAAAAAAGTTATAGGAAAATGTTTTATTCTTAGCTATTTGAAACAGCAGTTCTTGTTACATGTTTCAGTAGCTACTGAAATCTCAAGTCCTTCTAATGCTTCTATATCCAAGGAGGATTCTCAGACTTCTCCTGTCAGGTCCCTCCAAGCCTTAACAGATAGGCAGAATGCTTCCAGTGTGCGATTCTTCTCAATGTGAGACAAATAATGTAAGCTTTTCATAAATTTAAGTTTGCGCTCTGGCCTATTTTCACCAGGCCGTGTCATGTATGGATGTTTAACCAGATGGTCCAGTAGTTTAGGTTCATAAATCTTGTGTCATTGTAAAGCCCAATTAGTCACCTTTACTTGTAAAACTTGTTTAAATGTTGTAAGCCAACTGCATGCATGATTACATTTTTAGCAAACTGTGAAACATACTGTTGATGGATATATTATCATTTTGATCGTCACACATTGGAGAGATTACTCACCAAGATGCAATATGTACCGAGTCGTCAAGACGAAGATATGGACCACCTCCGCTTCACGTGTACTCATGAACTTATCCTAGTTCAGGCAGAGGCAGAACAGACCAGTTCACCAGCAGAGATATGAAATACTCTGAGGCAGCTCTGCAGCCAGGAGACTGTTCCTAGTACTGAATTATCAGCAGTGCAGGGGCCATCTGGGCAATATGAACTCCACATTGAACGTGACAAGTTGGAAGGCATGCTGGATGTTTCCTACATTACACAGATGGTAGGAGTCAGTAAAACAACAATATTCCGTCGAGTGGCAGAGTTTGGACTTTCAGTGAGAGGTTCCTACTGTTCAATATCAGACCAGGAACTAGACAGCGTAGTTCTGAATGTTACAGCTCAGACATGCTGGCTATGAGCTCGTAGCGGGTAGGCTGAGGTCCTGAGGGTCCAGCGGAGCAGTTAGGGTGTGTAGTGAGGAGAAGCTACGCTGTCAGAGCGCCCCTAGCTCTTGTTCATGTGGACACTAACCACAACCATAAGGTAAGAGAATGTTTAAAACGGTCATATTTTCATGTGTTTGTTTATGAAACAAATGTCCTTCAAAGCTTTAACGTGATCATTTTGGGGCCATTGATGGATTCTCCAGAAAGCTGTTGTAAATGTTTTCTTACTTATTGAAACATCCAGTAAATTGGAGCTTTATGATTAAAACGTCACAGTTATTTCATAACTGACTACTTGAGTTTCATACAGGTCAAGTATCTTGAACCCGCCAACAACTTCTTCCTGACTTCCTGTGAAAAGAAAGGTTAGCCCTCCAGGTGACGACGATGCTCGTTAACGCCATGATGATGCAACAAAGTATCAGGACTGTAAAACATTATTTTCCATACATTATGGACAAGAGGTGGTCAAGGTGTGGGGAACATCCACGTTGCTCATTTCATGTCGCTGTAACCAACCAGCACATCGCGTTATGGCACTCTGCACAGGATGATGGACTGCTGGACATCACAAACACATTTTCCTGCTGCATTTTGTTTTTCTACCCCGTCTTCAGAGAGACCTCCAAACCTTTGCAGAGGGATGGAGCATCCCCCACTGCGCACAGAGGGAAACCGGACCCAGAGCGGTTAGGCTGGTAGCAGCAACACGGTCCAGATCACCCGAATCCAGAGGGACACTTGAAACATGTTATTTGACAACTTCATATCATTTTTCTTTTCATTATATTTTCTCTTGGGGAACGTATATTTACTTAAAACAATTTTTCGATGCAGGTTTTTGAAGAACTGAGCGCGGACTGGGAAACTGCCCTTCATCATGCAGAGTCTAGTAGAACCTGGAGGTGTGGCTCCTGAATTCCCCACGCCTCTGAATGAGCTGCAGTCGGCACCACTTCAACAAGCAGTGGACCCAGCAGCCTCCTCTGGTTCGAACGGTCCAGACATTTACTGTCATCGTCTCCAAACCTTCCAGTTGTCGGCTAAGTTCCAGTGTTAAGTCAGAACGCACAAAGCTGTGAGACATTTAGACAGGAAGTGAATTTAATGACTTAAGAACAGATACAATTAGAGTCACTACAGCAAAGAACAAATCTAGTGACTTGAGTCCCGTATCATTAAAGTCAGTCAGTGGACTTCAGTCACTTGATGAACACTTGGATTGGAACAGGTTCTCTGTATAGCTGAATGCATGTCCTAACTTTGGACTGGCTTTGTAAAAGTGAATCTTTACATATGGAAGTTATTTCCTGTTCTTATTAAATAATGACATGTTGAGGTCAAACATGTGGTCATCTAAGTCAGACAAGCTGCTGACCCACACACCCATCATGCAAGTTGTTTGCAACTGAAATCTAGAATTTTCTTGCAAATAGATTTAAAATATTTAGTTAATAAATATATAAATATATATATATATATATATATATATATATATATATATATATATATATATATATATATATATATATATATATATATATAAATAAATAAAGGTAAAGCTTTCAGTGTAAATGACCAGTTTCCGAAGGAAATATTAGATCGTCGCAGAGTCCTGTTTCCTCTACGCAAGAAGTTTATCCAGGAAGGTAAACGAGCTGTGATCTCTGTGATAAACTGTATGTGAATAATCAGCTTTATAAGGAGAGAGGAGTGACCGACTGGCTCTTCTGAATCATCACCAGGTCAAAGAAATGTTCCTTTATCTTCACTGGATTTCACCAGGTCACAATCAAACATTAGCTGCTAAATCCGTGTTTCCCTTTGGATGACGATGTTCACGTCTTTCACCTCACGCACGCACTATCACGCACTCACACACGCACCCACTCTATCCCTTCTATCTTCCCTTTTTTTACTCTTTTCTTTTTACCGTCTTTTCTCCCACTCTTTCCACCCTGTTATTTACTCTCTTTTTCTTTTGTCTCTCTGCTTCTGGACTTTCAAGCTGCACAGGGGAACTCTGATCTGCAGCATCAGACACAGCAAGCACAAACATCTAGAACTCAGTGCATCCACACAGCGTTCATGCATATATATGTCTATGTATAGGTCACATATATGTCTATGTATAGGTCATATATGTCTATGTATAGGTCATATATGTCTATGTATAGGTCCTATATATGTCTATGTATAGGTCCTATATATGTCTATGTATAGGTCCTATATATGTCTATGTATAGGTCATATATATGTCTATGTATAGGTCATATATATGTCTATGTATAGGTCATATATATGTCTATGTATAGGTCATATATATGTCTATGTATAGGTCATATATATGTCTATGTATAGGTCATATATATGTCTATGTATAGGTCATATATATGTCTATGTATAGGTCCTATATATGTCTATGTATAGGTCATATATATGTCTATGTATAGGTCATATATATGTCTATGTATAGGTCATATATATGTCTATGTATAGGTCATATATATGTCTATGTATAGGTCATATATATGTCTATGTATAGGTCATATATATGTCTATGTATAGGTCATATATATGTCTATGTATAGGTCTATATATGTCTATGTATAGGTCCTATATATGTCTATGTATAGGTCATATATATGTCTATGTATAGGTCATATATATGTCTATGTATATGTCATATATATGTCTATGTATAGGTCATATATATGTCTATGTATAGGTCATATATATGTCTATGTATAGGTTATATATATGTCTATGTATAGGTCATATATATGTCTATGTATAGGTCATATATATGTCTATGTATAGGTCATATATATGTCTATGTATAGGTCATATATATGTCTATGTATAGGTCATATATATGTCTATGTATAGGTCCTATATATGTCTATGTATAGGTCCTATATATGTCTATGTATAGGTTCTATATATGTCTATGTATATGTCCTATATATGTCTATGTATAGGTCATATATATGTCTATGTATAGGTCATATATATGTCTATGTATAGGTCCTATATATGTCTATGTATAGGTCATATATATGTCTATGTATAGGTCCTATATATGTCTATGTATAGGTCCTATATATGTCTATGTATAGGTCCTATATATGTCTATGTATAGGTCCTATATATGTCTATTTATAGGTCATATATATGTCTATTTATAGGTCATATATATGTCTATGTATAGGTCATATATATGTCTATGTATAGGTCATATATATGTCTATGTATAGGTCCTATATATGTCTATGTATAGGTCATATATATGTCTATGTATGGGTCATATATATGTCTATGTATAGGTCATATATATGTCTATGTATAGGTCATATAAATGTCTATGTATAGGTCATATATATGTCTATGTATAGGTCATATATATGTCTATGTATA
This sequence comes from Callopanchax toddi, assembly GCA_006937965.1. Lineage (NCBI taxonomy): Eukaryota > Metazoa > Chordata > Actinopteri > Cyprinodontiformes > Nothobranchiidae > Callopanchax > Callopanchax toddi. Next base: position 13,643 of record SSNR01001913.1, read on the forward strand.
GGTCATATATATGTCTATGTATAGGTCATATATATGTATATGTAAAGGTCATATATATGTCTATGTATAGGTTATATATATGTCTATGTATAGGTCATATATATGTCTATGTATAGGTCATATATATGTCTATGTATAGTTCATATATGTATATGTATAGGTCATATATGTCTATGTATAGGTCATATATATGTCTATGTATAGGTCATATATATGTCTATGTATAGGTCATATATATGTCTATGTATAGGTCATATATATGTATAGGTCATATATGTCTATGTATAGGTCATATATATGTCTATGTATAGGTCATATATATGTCTATGTATAGGTCATATATATGTCTATGTATAGGTCATATATATGTCTATGTATAGGTCATATATATGTCTATGTATAGGTCATATATGTGTCTGTGTATGGCATATATGTATGTGTATAT
>SSNR01001927.1:0-11317 GCA_006937965.1 Callopanchax toddi
GTGCCCTCTCTCTCTCCTCCGCCTCCTCGCTTCGTCGACGGCGACCGGGTCTACACTGTTCGGCGCATCCTGGACGCCCGTCGTCGAGGTCGTGGGTGGCAGTACCTCGTGGACTGGGAGGGTTACGGCCCGGAGGAACGCTCCTGGGAACCCGCTCGCTCCATTCTGGATCCAACCCTCATCTCTGACTTCCGTGCCCGTCAGTCTAGGGCTTCTGGAGCCGCCCCTGGAGGGGGGGGTACTGTCACGGTTTCCCCTCCTTCTGACCGCTCCTCCCGCTAAGACTCCATTTCCCATCATCCCTCTGGCTTCACCTCCTCTATAAATGACCCTTCACCCCACACACCTGTGCTCAGTCATCGATTCATTCATTCATGCTACGAGCTTCATCCAAACCTACCAGGCTTCCGAGCTTCATCCTCAACCTACCAGTAAGTCAGTTTTACTACTTACTTATCGGAGTAGTCCCGCGGTCTCGCTTCCATCGAGAACCGCACGGCTGCTCCGAGATTAACTGCGTGTACGCGAACGCTCAGCGCTAATTACTGCCGTGTTTGAGCCGCACACACGCTACACTCAAACTCACAGAGGTTTCAGCCGATCCTATCTGACAGTTCTAAAAACATTTATCTTTTGATTTTTTTTTTGTAAAAACAACTGAAACTTCATCAGAGTGGCATCAATAGACGAGAACATGAATGAGGTGAAGCACTATATATACACAGAGGACAGTGATTAAGGAGACAAGGGGCGGCTGAGTGAGTGGTTGATTACTGATTGAAGAAACCTGTGGGTGGAGGGGACAGGAGGAATGGAGGAAAAACTAAAGACTAAAGGGAAAGGAACAGAGGGAAACAGGGGGTAAACGAAAGCAGGACACATGAGGCATGGGACATGACAGTTTATCTATTTAAAACCAGTCTTACTGATACAAGTAAAATGTCTTTCAAATTAAAAGACAACCATTTTTAATAAATACAGTATAAAATAATACATGTTTGATGGTTGACTTTTACTTAGTCATTCTATTATGTGCTTTAGTTTTTGCTTTTCAATGTTCAATGTTAGGATCTTTTGTATTTGTTTGTGTTTGTTGTTGGTCTCTTGAGTTATGAATTTGTTGTCAAATCTGTTATTTTTTGCCTTCTGTTCAGTATTTTTTCCTGTCCCCTTGTTGTTTTACTCTCCATTCACCAGTCAGCTGTTCATCATTTCAATCATCACACTCCTAACATATAATAAAAAAAAAAAATGATGATGATAATAATAATAAGTCCTTAATGACATTGACTAATTAATTTTTAGATATAATTGTTTGCCTCTCCTTTCCTTTTGTCGGCTTTCCTGTAATTTTCTTGTTTATTTTTACTTTTGCTTTCTTGTATTTTTTGTTTCTTCTATGCCAGCCATTCATTTTCAGTAAAAAAAGTGTTTGCTTTTATTTTGGAGCTTAAAGCTGCACTTTTTGATTTGGTAAACAATGTAGCTTTTAACGTTTTTTTAATGCCTCTTAACAACGTTCTAACATAGTATAGCTATAAATATACAGGTCCTTATCAAAAAATGAGCGTATTGTGATAAAGTTGATTCTTTTCTGTAATGTACTGATAAACATTAAACTTTCATATATTTTAGATTCATTACACACAACTGAAGTAGTTCAAGCCCTTTTATTGTTTTAATATTGATGATTGTGGCATACAGCTCATGAAAACCCTAAACTCCTGTCTCAAAAAATGAGCATATTTCATCTGACCAATAAAAGAAAAGTGTTTTTAATACAAAAAAAGTCAACCTTCAAATAATGATGTTCAGTTATGCACTCAGTACTTGGTGGGAATCCTTTAGCAGAAATGACTGCTTCAATGCGGCGTGGCATGGAGGCGATCAGCCTGTGGCACTGCTGAGGTGTTCTGGAGGCCCAGGATGCTTCGATAGCGGCCTTAAGCTCATCCAGAGCGTTGGGTCTGGCGTCTCTCAACTTTCTCTTCACAATATCCACAGATTGTCTCTGGGGTTCAGGTCAGGAGAGTACCACAGTAACACCATGGTCAGTAAACCAGTTACCAGTGGTTTGGGCACTGGGAGCAGGTGCCAGGTCGTGCTGAAAAATGAAATCTTCATCTTCATAAAGCTTTTCAGCAGATGGAAGCATGAAGTGCTCCAACATCTCCTGATAGCTAGCTGCATTGACCCTGCTGACCCTTGATAAAACACAGTGGACCAACACCAGCAGCTGACATGGCGCCCAGACCATCACTGTCTGTGGGGACTTGACATTGGACTTCAGGCAGTTTGGCATTTCCCTCTCCCCAGTCTTCCTCCAGACTCTGGCTCCTTGATTTCTGAATGACATGCAAAATGTACTGAGCAACAGTCCAGAGCTGCTTCTCTGTAGCCCAGGTCCGCTGCTTCTGCTGCTGTTTCTGGTTCTAAAGTGTCTTGGCCTGGGGAATGCGGCACCTGTAGCCCATTTCCTGCACACGCCTGTGCACGGTGGCTCTGGATTTTTCTACTCCAGAATCAGTCCACTGCTTCCGCAGGTCCCCCAAGGTCTGGAATCGGTCCTTCTCCACAATCTTCCTCAGGGTCCGGTCACCTCTTCTCGCTGTGCAGCGTTTTCTGACACACTTTTTCCTTCCACAGACTTCCCACTGAGGAGCCTTGATACAGCACTCTGGGAACAGCCTATTCCTTCAGACATGTCTTTCTGTGTCTTACCCTCTTGCTTGAGGGTGTCAATGATGGCCTTCTGGACACAGTCATGTCGGCAGTCTGACCCATGATTGTGGTTTTGAGTAATGAACCTGGCTGGGAGTTTTTAAAAGCCTCAGGAATCTTTTGCAGGTGTTTTAAGTTAATTAGTTGATTCAGATGATTAGGTTCAGAGCTCGTTTAGACTGAGGACCTTTTCATGATATGCTCATTTTTTGAGATAGAAATTTTGGGTTTTCATGAGCTGTATGCCACAATCATCAATATTAAAACAATAAAAGGGCTTGAACTTCTTCAGTTGTGTGTAATGAATCTAAAATATATGAAAGTCTAATGTTTATCAGAACATTACAGAAAATAATGAACTTTATCACAATATGATCATTTTTTGAGAAGGACCTGTTTTATGGAGATTTAAAAAAATGAAAGAAATTAATAAAGTAGTTGTCCTGCAGTTCACTAAAAACCTCAGCCGGATTGTCCAATCCATGTTTTAGGTGTTGCTCTGCATCCACACACCTGATCTGAGTCAGTGGGTGATTGACAGTCTTCAAAAGAACCCAAGGACCTGCTGGAAAGTGTGTTGAAGCAGGGAGACAATGAAAACATTCAGGACTGTGGCACTCGAGGACCAGGGTTGCCTACCCCTGGATTGGACAATCTGGCTGTCTGTCTGCCGCACTTCCACACTGCTTGGATCCTCCATTAATCCGCTTGGGCACATTTTGCAGTAGAACATCCTGGAAGTGAGAAAAAGACAGAAACAGCCAACTGTTAGCGCTTCCATTTTAGGGGAAATACCACAGCTAGCAGAAAACTAAAAACATTTGGAGGTGAAAAGAGGAAAAGCTGGGGAAATGGTTCTATGGCTGGAGTTCGGCAACGCATGGTCCCATGTCTGCGGGAAGGCTGACCTACCGATTATACCCGACGGGAGGGGTGAGTGCTCTGAGACGTGTTTCTGTAAAATAACTAGCGATACTTAGCTTGTTTACAACATCGCAGAGTGCAGCTTTAAAGATTCCCTATTATGCATTTTATATCCACTCTGAATCATTTCTCTAACATATCAATAACATATAAAAACCATTCATTGGTCAAAAAATCCCTTGATTAAGGTGCAGCAGCTGCTTTAACATTGCCTCATTCTCCCAGCAGCAGAAATGCCTTCTTTCAGAGGGAGGGGCTGTCGGGGAGTCTAGCAGCTGTAAGCTCCGCCCCTCTCTCTGCTCCGTGCACGCGCCTGATCCTTGTCGCTCCAAACAGCTGAATGAATCTGAAATTTTGGACTCGATCTGAATCGGACGTCACCTCCTGATCTGGACTCGGATTTCCTCTACATGCGCACCGCCCCGCCAAAATAAAAGCCGCTATGCCTTCAGAAGGAAGTTTGGGTTTTTAAATATATGTTAAACAATCTAAAGCACATGGAATTCATATATAGTCTATATTTGTGCACATATATTAACCATAATCAGAGTCTGAATCAGTTTCCGCCGGTCCATGAGGAGGGAGGGGGCCGGCTGAGACCGGGAGACATGCGAGCTTATGGAGCAGCGACCGAGTTCGCTGCTCACTCTGCACCCGCCGGGACTCGTCCTCCCCCTGAACGGAAAGCAAGCACCGATGGGAGTGCTCTGTCTGGAGGAGGTGGCGAGGCCAGTGTGGAGCGAGTCATACCCGTGCTAACTCATTCACCCTACGCCGCGTCTCCATCCAGGCTCAGGAGGAGATTCTGCTCCGTGTGCAGCACAACACCCGCCCTCTGTCGGGAAATAAATTGAGCGATGTTAAGATTTTTTAAAAGCGCTTTCTGAGGAGGAGTTTCCTGATTAAGTGTCGCTCCAAAACACACCAAACACTGACGGATTTCTCCAAATAGTCTAATTAAGAAGTTGTTCAGAGCTGCTGAAGTCAGAGGATAACGCAGGAGGAGGAGTGAAGGAGGAGCTGATGACTTAAGAAATGATCGGGTCAGTGTCAGTTAACAAGTTTGTTCTTTCTGGGCTAAAAATGGAGCAGAGTGTTAAAATAATGTTGACATTTCTGCACCTGAACAGCTGTAGGAAAAAAAGATTTTCCTCAAAAAGTTACTTCAACCACAAACTATTCATGGGGATTTTGTGCACAGAGAATATATGTTTAAGTATTTAACGTGATAATATGCAGGTTTGCTTGTTTTGGGCTCCCTCTGGTGTCCGTTTTAAATCACTGCATTAAATAAAATAGCCCATAGTTCTTGCTTAGAAACGCCTAAATCTACCTGTTGAAATGTCTCCTCAGCCTTCATAGCTTTCTACAGGAGCGGTTATTTACTCCTGCAAAGAAATCAGCTGTGTTCAAGCAGGGAGAGATTGAAAAAAATCAGGAATCATGAGCTAAAAACACTCCAGCGCTAGCATAACAGCTAGCAACATTGGGTTAGCCTAACCCTCGTGAGACACGTGACTTCCTGGGTACCGTGACGGCGACGGAGATCTTGTAATCGTGGTATTCCGGATCTAATCACCAGATGGGGCTAAAGAGTCATATTAGCACATATTGGCTCAAGGAAAAGATTTAAAAATATGAAAAAGTTGCATATTATCACTTTAACTATATATAGATATGATAGATTTCTATACAGACAGAATGATTTATGTCTGCAGCATGACATCATTTTGTGGCTTGTTTGTTTTTATTAGTTAAACATCGACAAAGTAGAAGGCAGAAGCAACTTGAAGCAGAAAGTGTGAGTATGTCTGTGTCTGGAGGGATTATAAAGTTGATCACAACAACATACTAAAAAGATCGGATCGGGACTCGGGTTTGGCAGATCTTCAAAATCTAATGACTCAGACTCGGACTGGAGGGCAAAAAAACCTGATCGGGACATCCCTACTAAGAAGCGGACCTAAAATGTGACTAAAACTTTGGACTGTGGAACTTTGAGCATGAAGACTCAAACACAACCTCACTGAAAGGTTAGTGTGAAGTTTACTGGGTTTATTTGACGTTTATTTCTGGAATAAACTGCAGCATTCAGCCGTGGTCCTCAGTTTAAGCCATTAAAACTTCTCCAGTGACTTTTACATAAAATAGTTTGTTTCTGTGCCCATGGTCATGTGTGTTACTGTCACAGACTCATTACGTGATGGGAGGAATAGTACAGGTGTATTAGCGTTAGCCGTTAGCAGGCCTTACTAGCCTGGTAAACTGGCTATATTTTACTATATTTAACTATATACAACTATATTTTTTTATTTTCACATTTTTATATATTTAGGTATAGTTGAACCTGTTGAAACTGCACCATGCCCTGAGAAGCTGAGTGTTTTGTTGCTTGGAGATCACACAGGTAGTAATAATAGCTAAACTGATGACCAATTTGTTTAATTATGCCAATGTTCACACTGTAATATTACATGAACCTTTTTTTGGGTTTATTGTATTTTACTAGACTGCTTCAAGAGCGTTACCATCCTGGGTTTGGATCCAGTCTGCCTGAACATCTAACCCCTGGCTATACAGGGCCAGTGATGCCAGTAGCGCGTTACTCTAAAATTACGTCAGTTTTCAATAACAAGTAATCTAATGCGCTACTATTTCCAATCCAGTAATCTGATTAAAGTTATTTTTTTCGAGCCACTGTGCGTTACTTTGCATTACTATCTTTGTCCATTTCCCTAAAATATGTATTTTCTTCCTGCATCTCTGTGAGCGGCGTTGTGTCACGTTCCCAGCATGAGGTGAAGTCACGTTTTCAACACATGCACAGCTGAGGCGTCATGAGCAGGAGGAGGAGTCACGTGACCTGTGATACCGTAGCCTATTTACCTGAAAATTCCAGCATTATTTTTGTAAACTCCTCTGATACAACAGCTTTGTTTTATCTTCGGGGTCTAGACTTTGTTTATTTATTTATTTATTTTAACCCCGTGTCCTGTCCGGCTGTGGAGCAAACAGAATAATGTCTGAGTGCCAAAAACAAGCCCAACAGTGTTGCTGTTTCAGGTGAGAGGTTACAGCCACTGCTATAAAACTCCTCCTGATTTTTGTTTAAATATAACCTCCAAAATCTTTATTAGAATATTGTTATGGTTGATTGGACACGGAGCCTGAAAGTGAAGGGAAGGGTACAGAAAGAGGGACGGGGGGGGAAGTAAACAGAAAAAGAAGAGAACAAGAGACGTGAAGAGTCCACTTCTAGACCTGTAAATAAAGCACAAACAAACAAACAAACAAAACAGGAAGAAAAGATACAACAGCAACAAACAGCATATGAATATACAACAGTTGTGATATTCTTCAAATGTATACGTATACACCAGTTCAAGAGAGTTCAGTGTCAACCACAGCCCCAGTCAATGTGTCTGAAAACACCTGAGTCCGTCTTTATGTGAGCACCTTGTGATCACCTGTGTGTATACATGCGCGCTTGTTTATGTAAGGTTTCTCTATTGAAACATTCAATAATAAGTTCGAGGAGCCACAGACCCGTCCCCAAGGCCCACGGAGGACGCGGAGGAGGTCTAGGCCCCAGACGTCCAGAGGACACCCAGGGCACGGACACCCCAGGGAGACCGCCGTCAGGGCAGTCGCTAAACTCTCCCCCAGAGGGCGCAGAGGCTCACCCCACATGGGCCCCCCGGCAGTCGCCGCGCTAGAGCCCCTGGGGGTTTGCGGCTAGGAGCTCACAGGCACCGCCTGCAGCCGGCCATCCAGGGTAGATCTAGCCGGAACCAGAGACCCGAGACCCAGGAGCGAACCAGCCCCAGCAGAGGCCCGACCACCCCCGGGGGCCCAGATCCCACCAGGCCGCCACAGGAAGAAGAGCAGGCAGACGCCCCCAGCAACCAGACCCAGACCACGAGGCACCCCAGCACGCCACTGGAGAAAGGCACCACCAATGCCGAGGCGCAGCCAGGGAGGATAGTCTCTGCCGAGGAGGGTCTAGCATGTCACAGAAAGAGAGGGGGGGGGACGAAACCTGACAGAAAAACAGTCACACACAGACACAATCACTCTCCCTCCCTCATGCGTGCACACACATTCCTGCAAACATACCAAGACACACAATAGACGCTGTACACCCACTCTCGCTCCCCATGCACTCTCTATGTTCAGGACCAGGGACCAGCGCCCTAAGGGTGAAGCCGGCCCTGAGATCCAGATGATGGTCCCTCCCTTACTGAAGTGGGGATAAGCAGACCACCGCGCACCCCGCCGCAGCCGAGCAGCCCCCCACCGCAGACCCCGACCAGACGGCCCGCTCCACTCCAGGCCCCAGGCAGCAAGCAGAGAACAGGGGTGTGTGAAGACCCCAAGTCTCCCCCCACCTGCTCCAATGTGGTGTTGATGCGTGTTGTAGTAAGATGCTTTTAAATAGAGTGGGGGGCGGCCCGCCATCCCCCGCCCTGGATCCTAAGTGTCTAAATGCGTTGAGATGGGTAATGACACCGGAGGAGAGGTTAGCCGGCTAGACCTCCCTCCCCCCGGGTATTACTGGGTGTAATTTCTCCAAAGACCCTAGATGCATAATGTAAGAATGTCTGTGGTGGAAGTGTTTAAATTGTGCAATAAAATTGGGCCACAGGACTGCAGAGATGGTGTTCCACACGCATGACGTACCCGTGACTCAAAGCCCTGTGTGTGTGGTGACGTGACGGAGCAGAGGGAGGGAAAAATCCGAGGATGGGGAGGCAAGACTGGGGGGACAAACCCTCCCAGGGAGCCAGCTCCCCCGCTGGCCCCAGTAAGCACCCCCGGTCTAGACTTTATTAAGGAGTGTGAGACTGAGAACAAACGGAGAACGACCCGAGCAGGAACAGCTGACTGACAGACTGGCACTAGCAGCCTGAATGTAGCCGTAGCTCCAAAACGCTGGAATGAAGCAACACCAGCAACTAAAGAGACGTTTTGATGGCGCATCCTTCAGACAAACACAGCAGTCGGTAAACAAAGCAGCAGCAGAAACACAGCTGATGTTAGCTCCTCATGGTCCTAAAACCCCCCGCTTCAAAGCTTCACCGCGGTGCTCAGACAGGAGCTAGATTATTCATTTTAGTCAGAGTTGTGCATTTTACTTTACCTTAAATTCAAAAAAATGTTTTTGATTTAAAAAAAATAAAATAATAAATCTTTCTAAAAGATGAGATTTAGTTGTCAAACAAAACTTTTTCCAAAAAGTATATTTAGAAAAATGGGGTCAGGTAGGGTTAGGGCTGACCTGGATTTCAGGTAAATCCTGTAAAAACCAGCTGCATCAACACAAACAACTATGGAGGAGAGAGATGATCACTTTCTATCTGGAATAAATACAGTCAGGATTTAGTTAGTGTCAGATAAAGATGAGAACATTAAAGTTTGTTCTAATGTTCATTCAAATGTTCTGATGTTAATAAAACATGTTACAATGAATTTAATACTGTAGTTACAGTAATAAACAAGTTATTTTATAAAAGGTAGTTTTGCCATAAAAGTGTTAAATGTCAGGTCAAGAAAGGCTGTCTTTAATTTATATTTCATAAAAAACAAGAATTTTTTTCAGGAAATAGTTTGGAAGTTCAACTTTAAAGTCAGGAGATCCATTTTGTTGACTTGCTGTTAAAATTCACTTCTAATAAAGAGTTTTAGTCAAACTGGAGGTTATTTTAATGTTGAGGCAGGAGGAGGAGTCATCGGCAGCTGAATGTCACTAATAAAGTAACTAGTAATCTAACTTAGTTACTTTAAAAGTCAAGTAGTCAGTGAAGTAACTAAGTTGCTTTTTAAGGGAGTAATCAGTAATCGGTAGTCGGATTACTTTTTGAAAGTAACTGTGGTAACACTAACAGGGCTGACTATGAGAGGAACATATCGGTATGTTGTGATCTATAAAATCTTATTTGCTAAATAAAGCTATAAAATGTTCATAAATCTTCTGTTCACGTTATTCTCAAACTGTAATAACATAATTAAAATATACAATATTTAAAAAGTAGTCATTTCTACACAGACTTCTTCATTTACATAAAATAAATCAGCCAAATAAGCATTCTGCTGACAAAAACACACCAGCAGTCAAACAGTGAAATGATGATCTTGTCTGTTGTTTTTAGTCGTTACAGGAACTGAAGTTTTGTGAGCTGGAGCTTTCTGAGGAGCAGAGTCCAGGTCATCAGTCCAGCTGTGGTCCGACGCGTTCACAGTGTCCTGATGCAGAAGGACATTATGAAGGAGTCACACTGAACCTGGACACATAACTGACTGTGACGTCCTCCTCCTCTGTCCATCATAGTGTCCTGATGCAGAAGGACATTATGAAGGAGTCACACTGAACCTGGACACATAACTGGCTGTGACGTCCTCCTCCTCTGTCCATCATAGTGTCCTGATGCAGAAGGACATTATGAAGGAGTCACACTGAACCTGGACACATAACTGACTGTGACGTCCTCCTCCTCTGTCCATCATAGTGTCCTGTCCAGTCCTCTGGGACAGAGATGGTCAGGAGTGCATTTGCTGCAGCGTCCACAAAGACTTGTTCAAACATGAGGTCCATCATCATGTCAGCCACATAACCTGTTTTATAAAACCAAGCAAAGACTGGATTGACTTTTATTTATCTTCACAAAACACAGTGTTAATTATGCACTGGAGCAAAGCTTTTTATGTTTTTAATTAACTTAGCTTTTTACAAATAGAGGACTGATCCTGTCATAACGGACAATAAATAAATAAACGAGGAAAGAAATGAATAAGATGAAATAAAACTGTAAAATTAAAAATTAGGAAATAAAAACCTTTATTCCATATTTATTTTTTTCAACATTTATTGATTTCCACAAAGTGCAGCGCAGCGCTACAGAGGAGAAATGGATACTGTTGTTTTAGTGTCATTTTAGCAGAACACAGAATCACTAGAAACGAGTTACATTCTATATCGCTTTTAAATTTCTCCTCCAACAGGCAGCTCCTGCAGCTGGTTGCCTTTTTCCACATCGTTCCCTTAGGCTGAGTTGTGTGCATAAAAACAAACACTGTCTGCTGTAGCAGGACATGTCAAGAGTACCCAGCTGCATCAAAATGGCGCACGGAGCTCCATGACGTCGCATGAACCTCCATGACGTCAATTACCGGAAGTGGGTTTTTTTTACCCGGAAGTCACGTGACTTAGAGTCACGCCGCCTTCTTTTTAGAAAATTCTTTATTTAAAGTTACGAAAAACTTATTCAAAGATATTCTAAAACAGAGAAAGAGCTTTGAATACAAGTAAATGTATTTATGTGCGTTCAAACTGCATCAAATTCCCGGAAGTTACATCACTGACAGCACAATTCATGTGACTTAAAGTCACGCCTTGTCTTTCTTACAAAATAATTTGACAGTTGCAGAAAACGTATCCAAACATGTTCCAACAACTAGGAAAGAGCTGTGTGATGTTTTTCTGCATTCAAGCTAGATCAAATATATACTTAGCATACAGTAGAAAAACCAATCACGTAATTTTTATTGCTAATACAGCAATACGTACATTTGTAAATTTTATGTATAGTTTTTTTTGTAAACTCACTTCCTAATTATTTTATTGCAGGACCCACCATAGCCTACTGTTTATGTTTCTGTAACTTTTTGTACAGGT
>SSNR01001939.1:0-11281 GCA_006937965.1 Callopanchax toddi
AAACCACAGTCATTGAAACAAACCCAAGATGGTCTAAGCCCCAAAGGAAGAGAGCTGAAAGAGTTTGGATAAATAAATTGGGAACTTTATTCCCACAAGGTTTAAATGAAGTATAAATCCTGTGATCCTGCCAAAGTGATGGACTGTGCACGGAGAACTCCTCGCCTTCGGCGAGGAGTTCTCCTATTGTTTTATAAACTCCTAACCCTAACCCTAACCCTAACCCTAACCCTAACCCTAACCCTAACCCTAACCCTAACCCTAACCCTAACCCTAACCCTAACCCTAACCCTAACCCTAACCCTAAACCCTAACCCTAACCCTAACCCTAACCCTAACCCTTTGAGAAAATTGGGGGGGCTATGACCACAGACACCCCCTCACCGAGACGAATCCAACGGTGGGGGTTTTGTCCCGATCGGACCCCGGGAAAGGCAATCCCCCCTCAATTTTCAGTTGGTACTTATCCCCTATACCCTAACCCTAATGTCTGCATGGTGTAAACACACAAAATCAAAAATTTTTCAATGTTTGTGGAAAAATTTGGCCAAAAAAAATGTATTCTGATTGGTCATTAACAGCCCATTTCTAATCATTTCTCATAATAATCATTAATAAACCAAATCTGTCTTTACACACAACTAAAATAAGAAATACACTTAAAATTGATATGAAATTGTTAAAAAAACAACAAAAGACTCATCTGCCACCTGTCTTCGTGAATGCTTTATTCTCTGACATCAGCTCATAGGACAATAACTAAAAATGATCAGTAAATGTTTCTTTATATCTGTTTACCATACATATTCTGTTTGTTTGACCAAATACAAATAAAAACAAGATGTAATGAACCTGATTACATGAAGATCATGAAATCCATGCTGCGGTGGTTTTACAGCTGACAAACAATAAACGCATTGAGGAAGCATTCTCTCGTCACTGTCCAGAGGCCGTTCTCAGACACCTTGGTGCAGCCGATGTCATGGATGGAGGCATCTGGCTGACCGCTGCCCCAATTGGTAAAGGTCAGCGGTCGATTCTCCATGTCAACAGTAAAATCCCCCTCTGTTTTTTTGGTGTTGACATTGAGCCAGACTTCCTTGTAAGCATCCGTAAACACTTGGGTCAGTTTGTGGTTCTCCTCTTGGTTCTGGGGCAGAACCAGCTCTAGGCCTTGCTGGGAGCAGAACTCAACAGCCTTCTTAAACGAGCCTCTCTCTTTGTTGGACACAAAGTATTTCTGGCCAACCTTCTGGACGAAGGGATAACTCACAGCTGAAAACAAAAAGATCACACACAACATAGTTTGATAGTAAACAGATCAAAGACAGCAATGAAATCATTTTCTTATAAATGATACAAATAATTTTATTCAGTCAGCAGGAATGATGATATCCCAGTGTGACAGATGTGTCATAGATCACTGTTGTGATTATAAATAGAAATATCTCAGTCATTATTAAAATTAACTAGGTTGTAGGTTTTAATCATTATACTCACCCATCTCTAACTTTGTTAATCTGTCCTGGAAGGCTTTGGTGTCAGGACAACTGGAGTGATTGCCTGAAGTAAAGAAAAAAAGTTTAAAAAAACTTACATAGATGTTCTTCACAGACTCATAAAGGATTTTATGTTTAAAATCGCCCTTATTTTATTATTTGACAGGTAGATGCCAGAGTTTCTGTCATCCATCATTAGAGTAGACTGAATCCTTATGATTCCTGACCATCACAAACCACTAGAAGATCCTTCCTGTCCATCACAGACCACTAGAAGATCCTTCATGTCCATCACAGACCACTAGAAGATCCTTCATGTCCATCACAGACCACTAGAAGATCCTTCATGTCCATCACAGACCACTAGGAGATCCTTCCTGTCCATCACAAACCACTAGAAGGTCCTTCCTGTCCATCACAGACCACTAGAAGGTTCTTCCTGTCCATCACAGACCACTAGAAGGTCCTTCCTGTCCATCACGGACTACTAGAAGGTTCTTCCTGTCCATCACAGACCACTAGAAGGTCCTTCCTGTCCATCACGGACTACTAGAAGGTCCTTCCTGACCATCACAGACCGCTAGAAGATCCTTCATGTCCATCACAGACCACTAGAAGATCCTTCCTGTCCATTACAGACCACTAGAAGATCCTTCATGTCCATCACAGACCACTAGAAGGTCCTTCCTGCCCATCACAAACCACTAGAAGGTCCTTCCTGTCCATCACAGACCACTAGAAGGTCCTTCCTGCCCATCACAAACCACTAGAAGGTCCTTCCTGTCCATCACAGACCACTAGAAGGTTCTTCCTGTCCATCACAGACCACTAGAAGATCCTTCCTGACCATCACAGACCACTAGAAGGTTCTTCCTGTCCATCACAGACCACTAGAAGGTTCTTCCTGCCCATCACAGACCACTAGAAGGTCCTTCCTGTCCATCACAGACCACTAGAAGATCCTTCCTGTCCATCACGGACCACTAGAAGGTCCTTCCTGACCATCACAGACCACTAGAAGATCCTTCCTGTCCATCACGGACCACTAGAAGGTCCTTCCTGACCATCACAGACCACTAGAAGATTCTTCCTGTCCATCACGGACCACTAGAAGGTCTTTCCTGACCATCACAGACCACTAGAAGGTCCTTTCTGTCCATCACAGACCACTAGAAGGTCCTTTCTGTCCATCACAGACCACTAGAAGGTCCTTCCTGTCCATTACAGACCACTAGAAGATCCTTCCTGTCTATCACAGACCACTACAGGAGATCCTTCCATCACAGACTCCCCTGTGGAGGAAACTCATTTCAGTCACTTGTATCTGTGATCTTGTTCTTTCAGTCATTACCCAGAGCTTATGACCATGATGGTAGGAATGTAGGTCGACCTGTAAATTGAAAGCTTTGCCATTTGGCTCAGCATTTACTTGACCATGACAGATCAGCACAATGTCCACATCACTCTAGACACAGCACCAGTCAAAATATTGGTCATTTAAGTTCTGCTGTAAAGTCAAACCTGAGGATTCTGGGTATTTTCAACCAATCAATGTCTCTTGAAGGTCACTCAAAACAGCTGGTCAGAAACTGTTTTTATCATCTGAGAAATATTTCCAAACTGAGAAAGTTGGTGTCAAAACCTGAACAGGAAATGGTTCTTCATGCTTTGATCTCCTCCTGTATAGATGACTGTAACACACTTTTCACATGTTTGAACCAAAAAGCCCTTTATGGCCTTCAGCTGGTCCAGAACTCTGCAGCGAGGCTCCTCACTGGAGCAAACAGGAAAGATGACATCACTCCTATTCTGAGGTCTCTGATTGGTTACCTGTTAAATGTAGAGTTCATTTTAAAATCCTGACTCTAACTTTCAGGGCCCTACATGGTCAAGCTCCTCTTTATGTTACTGAACTGATAAAGACCTACGCTCCAACCCGAGTCCTCAGGTCCACAGACCAGAATCTACTAACAGTTCCAACCTGAGTCCTCAGGTCCACAGACCAGAATCTACTAACAGTTCCAACCTGAGTCCTCAGGTCCACAGACCAGAATCTACTAACAGCTCCAACCTGAGTCCTCAGGTCCACAGACCAGAATCTTCTAACAGTTCCAACCTGAGTCCTCAGGTCCACAGACCAGAATCTACTAACAGTTCCAAGGACCAGATTTAAAGTCCAGGTGATCTCTCCTTCCAGTCTGTTGCACTGCGACTTTGGAATGACCTTCCTTTAGTTTGACGCTGTATAGACAGTCTGGACTCCTTTAAAAAGCAGTTGAAGACCCAATTATTCAAAACTGCTTTTAAAGAACTCTTTTGTGTTCTCTTGTTGTTGTTTAATGATTTTGATTTGTAATGATATTTTGTTTGTTTTATTGATTTTATTTGTTTTTATCATGTTTGATTCTGTTTTCTGTGAAGCACTTTGTGATTATTTTCTGTGAAAGGTGCTATAGAAATAAACTTTACTTACTTACAAACCATTTTTCCTCATTGATGAACAAGACCCCAAGATACTTAAACTCCACTTGGGCAGGACCTAATCCCCCGACTGGAGAATGTATTCAACCTTTTCCAAGCTCAAGAACATGGTCTTAGATTTGGAGGTGCTGATTCTTATCCTGGCCACTTACTGGTTTGATCAAAACAACAGGTCCACATCATCTGCGCAAAGCAGAGAGATGATCTCTAGACTATAAAAATTAACCGTCTCAGCACTGTAGCTACACCTTGAAATACTGTCCGTAAAAGTTATCAGTAGAATCAGTGACAAATGGCAGCCTTGGCAGAGTCCTAACCTCACCAGAAATTAGCCCAACTTACTGCCAGCAATACAGACCAAGCTCTGACACCGATCGTACAGGGACCAAACAGCTCGTATCAAGGGGCTAGGTACCCCATACATTTGGGCCTGCCACGTCTGGCTGGCCTACTTCTTCACCATCAGAGCCAACTCACCACCACTGGAGGAAACAAAAACAAAGTCGATCATCGAGCTGTGACCTTAGTTATCCAGCTGTTACGAGCATATGGACACCCTTATGCTTGAACATGGTGTTAGCTATGGACAGTCCATGGTGAGCACAGAAGTCCTACAACAAAACACCACTCGGATTCAGATTGGGGGGGGCATCCTTCTCAATCACACCTTTCCACACTGCACGAAAAACCAGATTTCCGTGCCTGTGAACTCCCGCGAATCTCGTCAGTTCCCGGCAATTAACAGCTGTTTGTAGTCTGTGGAGTTCGCGTTTTCATGTGCCAGAAACTGCTGGAAACGAACCATGGGGGTGGTGGGGTGGGGTGCGGGGGTGGTTGGGCCATTCACGCCTCTGCTCTAATTAGCATTTGAAATTCACAACAGCACTTCACACCTTTACAAGTAAAAGCTACGATTGGTTGGATCTGTGGCCATGTAATTTCAATATATTCATGACAGGACTGTAAATCTGTCGCCATTGGTCACCCTGGCTCATTATTATGCACGTACGTGAAACCCTCCACCCCTTAACTGCTTAAAATACAGATTAAACTCAAATATTATTCATGATAGGACTGTAAATCTGTCTCCATTGGTCACTCTAGCTCATTATTATGCCAGTCTGTGTAACTCTCCACCCCTTATGCTGCTTATAATGCAGTTCCCACCCCCCAAATGTTTTGGATTGGCACAAACACATGAAACACATTGAAATATAATTTTTTTATTTAAAAATTTGAGGCATACACTCTGGAAGGAAATGTTTCTTTGCTGCCTCAGAACTATAACTGGTAGGTGGCATTCGGTCAGACTCAGGTCCAGAACACAGTCGCAGGTGATGAGTTGACGTGTACTTTGGACAGGCGTCCAGTCTGCTTTGAAGCACAGGTCACTGAGCTCCTGGCTGCGAAATGAGGGGCGACTCACAATCCACCCAAATACGCCTTGTGATGTTCCATCCTCCTCATCAGACATCAGATCTGCCGTGACACCCATCCACAACTCCAGCTCCTCTGCTTTTAACACGCTCTGCCGTGCTGCCAGTAACTGCACAAGAAAAAATTAAACAAAATGAAAATCTCTTTGCATGCAAATATCTGACTGTTAACAATTTCCTAACATGAAATAACAAGCTGTTTAACTTACTCTCTTTCTTCTTTGTCGGCTTCTGGCTGAATTCTTTAACGAGGCGGCCTTTGCTGCAAGATCTGGTTGCTGGTACCTAAAAGTTCTCCGAACAGTCTCAAAATACGTCTTACAAGCAGCTGGAATAAAAGTAAATGCGTGTTAAAATTTGGTAGCTGCATATTGAGGNACTACTTAAGTGAGGTAACAAAATATTTGTACTTGGTTTTTTGAAACCTCTGAACAGAAGCTGCAGTGTTCTTCCAAAACAACAGAAAATCTTTCATTTAATCAGGTTTCTTCTTTATTATCAATACTATAACACATTTAGAATTAATTTAGGGGTTTCACCTCAATACAATCAATAGAGAGTTACAGGACACAGATTGGACTATAAAATCAGTATAAGTAATATAATATCAGTATAAGTGCTGCCATCTGCTGTCAGTAAGCGGAACTACTAGATGATAAAAACAACGTGTTTTATTTGATCTTTTGTCATTTTTTCATTAAAAATATCAAAACTTAAGCCAAGGCACAGTACAGTTAAAGTTTAATCACGCTTTATTGTCCCATAATAACTGGTAGAG
This sequence comes from Callopanchax toddi, assembly GCA_006937965.1. NCBI lineage: Eukaryota > Metazoa > Chordata > Actinopteri > Cyprinodontiformes > Nothobranchiidae > Callopanchax > Callopanchax toddi. The sequence continues at coordinate 6,195 of SSNR01001939.1, forward strand.
TTAGCTGGGTGTCAAAACATACTTTATTGTTAAACTGGGAGTGATAAAGACAGAGCAGAATGGTAAGTCCCTTTATTTTAGAAAAGATCAGGAATCTCCTGCTTCTGTCTGGCTTTGCAGGGCACTGATTGGCTAAAATAACTTTGAATGTGGTGGCTGACACTTCATAGCACTGCCTCCTGATGATAAAATATGCAAAAAACGCCACCACACGTAATTTACGCCACCGCACGTTAAAAACGCCACCACACGTAATTTACGCCACCGCACGTTAAAAACGCCACCGCACGTAATTTACGTGACCACGTGGTGCGATTCACAACGCGTTTGCGCGTAAAAATACGGCGCAACGCGTCAGGAAAACGCGTTTTTATATGACGTTCAATGACCCTTCCGGCTCGCCATAGCTTTGAAGCACCCCGCACAGGTCACTGAGCTCCTGGCTGCGAAATGAGGGGCGACTCACAATCCACCCAAATACGCCTTGTGATGTTCCATCCTCCTCATCAGACATCAGATCTGCCGTGACACCCATCCACAACTCAAGCTCCTCTGCTTTTAACGCTCTGCCGTGCTGCCAGTAACTGCACAAGAAAAAATTAAACAAAATGAAAATCTCTTTGCATGCAAATATCTGACTGTTAACAATTTCCTAACATGAAATAACAAGCTGTTTAACTTACTCTCTTTCTTCTTTGTCGGCTTCTGGCTGAATTCTTTAACGAGGCGGCCTTTGCTGCAAGATCTAGTTGCTGGTACCTAAAAGTTCTCCGAACAGTCTCAAAATACGTCTTACAAGCAGCTGGAATAAAAGTAAATGCGTGTTAAAATTTGGTAGCTGCATATTGAGGACATATTACAATAAAAATAAGTTTTAAGTTACTTACAAATGATGTCGTTGCTCTCCACACACTGAAAATCTGGATTTGCTCTCAGAGCTTGGACTAAGCCGGAGGTAACTGCTTGGTTGTGAGCGGAGCTCAGTCTGTAATTGAAAAAGATGAGTATTTATTCCTTCACAACATTAAATGTTCAACAAAAACAAACCTCACCCTTGCTCTGGCTCGTAGCGGCTGTTGTTCGTTTCAGCATTGTGAAAACGACGGACCGCTTCCTTTAAGATAAAAGAAAAGTGTGTTTTAGACCACAAACACCAAAGGCTATTCTCAGAATAAACATGTCTGCAAGCGATATTGAAAGAAGAGCTTACCGCGAGTTTCGTATTGTGGCAACGTCGTTTGCTTTTGTGGGTTTCCGCTAAAGAATCGCTTTCCCGTCGATCTTCTAAGCCAGAGATCCTTTGTTCAAGGGAAAGAAACCTCTCGTCCATGGATTCAAATTTCAGATGAACACTTTCAGAGAACTGAGTCATCTGGCGAGACAACCCGCTGATAGCGGACAGCACCGTTTTAAAGTCCGCTTGCACGGGACTGGCTGGAAGCTCCAGTGGACTCTCTTGTTGACGCTGAGGTGTAGCATTACTAGGACTGTAAAAATTAAGACGCTGTCGAGACATTGCTTTCGTTAAAAACACCGTACCCAAATTAACTAGAAAAAAGTATTTTTGTCCGTACTGCGACAATTCCTTTTCAACTTTCTGGGCTAAGTTTATCAGCCAATCACAGTTTGGTTTACGTCACGTGCAAGTATCTTTGTACGTGATTGGACGAGATTGATCTGTGACTGTTACATGATTGGACAAAAGGCTCAACCCAAAGGACCCCATATGGGTTGCCCAAGGTGTGCCTGCTGAAAATGTAGTGTGGATATCTGCAGATATCCACGATCCATCAAAAACAGTATAAACTTGCCCTCGAAGAAGAGTGACCTCAGAAGATGGAAGCCTCAAAGAAAAGACCACGCCGCCTTTGTGGACACTGTGACAATGAACTTTCTCACACGCAGTATTTTGAACATAAAAAACAATATTTCATTAATGGAATTTGGAATAGAAAATCTAAAAGAGTTAGGTCAGAGGTACAGGATTCTCAAAGAACAGCTTCCGATGGCCAAAACAAATCGTTTAAGGATACTAAAGATGATGTGGTTGAGAACAATGGAAAAATTGAGTTTGCTGGGGAGCTAGAAGAAAGTGAAGAAATGGAGCTGCCAGCTGATACTCCGGACGATGGTAAGTTATCAATTAGAAATTACAGTGCTGCTTTTGTGTTTGGCTGAATGTTTCTGTGATTAAGTGTAAAAATTAAATAGTTTAGTAAAAAATAGTTTAGTTCTAATACAATCTACAATCTAATAATTGTGTTTTGATCAGGTCAAGCTTGTTTTTAGAGAAGTGTTTTTTGTGATGTGTATGTTGTTTATGTTACATTGTGCCTAACAAATAAAATTATATTCCCCTATGTAACATGTCTTTTGCATTCTTCAGATGCACCGACTGATGAACAAAGCTTTCATCTCCTCCTTGAATGCAGTGATTCAGATTCAGAACCAGATGATGAGGCAGACATTTCCTGCCTTGTGGTAAGTTTTAAACTAAACCTATATGCTTTTTTTGCATATAATATCTTTAATATTGTGTGTTATATTGGCTTTATGTTTACTTCATTACTTTGTGCAGTTTTGTGACTAATGGCTTCTGTTTGATTTAGGATGAACTTGTTACTGAAGAGGATGAAGAACAGCAGATTCTGTCAGAAGATCAGAATGACCACTGTTATGATCAAGAGCAGAAAGGCCACGGCAGTGATCAATCTTCAGAAAAAACAGATGACATGCTGATGAGACTTCTGGCCATGATTATTTTGTCATGGCAAACAACTTTTAAAATATCTGACAATGCCATCACATCACTTCTTCTCTGCATCAAACAGTTCCTGTGGATAGTAGGGACTGTCCTCCTTACTGACTCCTTCACTGCTTTTGGAAGTAAAATTCCAAAGACTTTATGTTCATTGAGGAAATGGACAGGTATTCTTCATGACAATTTTCTTCAGTATGTAGTTTGTCTGAAATGCTCAACTGTTTACCACCTAAATGAAACCTACGAGCTCCAACGTGATGGTAGAAAAGAGTGCAAGAACTGTAGTTACATTCCATTCTACAAACATCCACAGAAAAGATCTGCATTGAAGAAAAAATGTGGCTCTGCTTTGTTAAGGAAGCTAAAATGTACCAGTGGCAAAGAGTATCTCTACCCATTACGACCTTACTGTTATAATAGTGTTGTACGGTCTCTTCAGGCGCTACTTAAAAGACCTGGTTTTGTAGAAAAATGTGAACACTGGAGAAAGCGTAACATACCACAAGATGTTCTTGCTGATGTGTATGATGGACAAGTATGGAAAGATCATCAATATATTAATGAAGAACCTTTTTTAGCTGAACCAAATAATTTTGCATTGATGTTAAATGTAGACTGGTTCCAGCCATTCAAACATGCACCTTATTCAGTTGGTGCCATCTACTTGGTTATCTTAAATCTACCACGTGAAGAACGATTTAAGGAACAAAATATGATTCTTGTCGGACTGATACCTGGACCAAAGGAGCCCTCACTTAATATAAATGTCTTCTTGGACCCCTTGGTTGATGAGCTCCAGGAACTGTGGCATGGTGTCATTCTGGAAGACAACTCCTTCATCGGCCATCAGGTCTACCGAGCAGCTCTACTTTGTTTGTCCTCAGACGTCCCTGCAACTCGTAAATGTGGCGGCTTTGTTGGACATGGAGCATACAGAGGTATTCAAAATATTCTAAAATTCAATTAGATTTGAAAGTTTTTAATTGGCGTAGATTTTACTTTTGTCCACTAAGCGTTGAAAGACAACTGTGTGTTTAATAATTTATTTGTTTTTATTTTGTACAGGTTGCCATAAATGTTTGAAGACTTTCAGCAAGAAGGAATTTGGTGCAAAAATGGACAACTCTGGCTTTGAAAGGTCTTCATGGGAGGCTCGCACATCAGAGAATCACATACAATATGCTGGGTTATCAAGACAGGCAAAAACAAAGGCAGAACAAAAGAAACTTGAACATGAATATGGAGCTAGATGGTCAGAACTTTTCCGTTTGAGCTACTATAATGCCATTCGATTTGTTGTAATAGATCCAATGTACAATCTTCTCCTGGGAATGGCAAGACATGTATTCCGACTCTGGACAGAACAAAAAATTCTATCAGCAGAGAGACTAGTTGAACTTCAAGCTAGGGTGGAAAAAATGAAAGTGCCTTGTGAGGTTGGAAGAATTCCATTACGATTTCATCTGGCTTTGCAGGATTCACAGCTGATCAGTGGAAAAATTGGACAACAATTTACTCTCTGTTTTGCCTGAAGGGTCTTATTAATAGCAGGCATTACAACATGTGGTTTGATTTTGTACAGGCTTGTATTATCCTCTGCTCCAGAGTCATATCCATCCGTAGACTGGAAGTAGCAGACAGATTCCTGCAGACATTTGACCTATTTGGCCCACTGCAGTGCACACCAAATATGCATTTACATCTTCATTTGAAAGAGTGCATGTTAGACTTTGGGCCTGTTTACTCTTTCTGGTGCTTTTCATTTGAACGTTTTAATGGGTTACTTGGAAAATATAACAACAACAATAGAACAATTGAAGTTCAGATTATGAGGCAGTTTCTGCAAAGTCAGCAGCTTACTCTGCCCTGGGCATCTGGATTTGGAGCAGAATTTGAAAGTATTTTAAAACCACACATGGTTGGCACTTTGACACGCGATGAGACAACTGATATGAGTTATGTGAAGCATATGGTGTTGGTGTCAGCAGAAAAACTTATCTTAGAAAATGCTTTAGTGGTGCTACTGCCTCCATTTAAGCAGATCATTTTGGATGAGTTTGATAGAAGTGCAATGTTGACAATGTATACTCGCATGTACCCTGATAACTGCATTACTGGAATTGACAGTTTTGCCATGACATGCAAAAGAGTGACTTGTCTTAACCCTTCCGCGTTCCTAACACAGGGGTCACGATGCCCCCACCTCCCCCGAGCAGACGTGTGCATACCCTATTGGTACACACACAGTTGGCAGAAGTGTACTGTGTATAACAGCAGTATATATATATATATATATATATATATATATATATATATATATATATAT
>SSNR01001959.1:0-7500 GCA_006937965.1 Callopanchax toddi
GATTGACAGGTTTTATAGTGAGTAATGAACTCTAGTAGTTTACTACAGGATGACATCATCAGCCTGGTGGTTGAGGGCTCTAATCCTGTAGATGATTGACAGGTTTTATAGTGAGTAATGAACTCTACTAGTTTACTACAGGATGACATCATCAGCCTGGTGGTTGAGGGTTCTAATCCTGTAGATGATTGACAGGTTTTATAGTGAGTAATGAACTCTACTAGTTTACTACAGGATGACATCATCAGCCTGGTGGTTGAGGGTTCTAATCCTGTAGATGATTGACAGGTTTTATAGTGAGTAATGAACTCTACTAGTTTACTACAGGATGACGTCATCAGCCTGGTGGTTGAGGGTTCTAATCCTGTAGATGATTGACAGGTTTTATAGTGAGTAATGAACTCTACTAGTTTACTACAGGATGACATCATCAGCCTGGTGGTTGAGGGTTCTAATCCTGTAGATGATTGACAGGTTTTATAGTGAGTAATGAACTCTACTAGTTTACTACAGGATGACATCATCAGCCTGGTGGTTGAGGGTTCTAATCCTGTAGATGATTGACAGGTTTTATAGTGAGTAATGAACTCTACTAGTTTACTACAGGATGACATCATCAGCCTGGTGGTTGAGGGTTCTAATCCTGTAGATGATTGACAGGTTTTATAGTGAGTAATGAACTCTACTAGTTTACTACAGGATGACATCATCAGCCTGGTGGTTGAGGGTTCTAATCCTGTAGATGATTGACAGGTTTTATAGTGAGTAATGAACTCTAGTAGTTTACTACAAGATGACGTCATCAGCCTGGTGGTTGAGGGTTCTAATCCTGTAGATGATTGACAGGTTTTATAGTGAGTAATGAACTCTACTAGTTTACTACAGGATGACATCATCAGCCTGGTGGTTGAGGGTTCTAATCCTGTAGATGATTGACAGGTTTTATAGTGAGTAATGAACTCTAGTAGTTTACTACAGGTGAACTCTAGTAGTTTACTACAGGATGACATCATCAGCCTGGTGGTTGAGGGTTCTAATCCTGTAGATGATTGACAGGTTTTATAGTGAGTAATGAATTCTACTAGTTTACTACAGGATGACATCATCAGCCTGGTGGTTGAGGGTTCTAATCCTGCTGTTCATTGACAGGTTGCTGTTTGATCCTGTTTAACTTGAATCACTGAGCTCATTTAACCTGATGGTAATCAAACATGTAATGGCCTCCTAGAACCTGGTGTGATCCACAGGTGGATGAGTCCATGTATCTGGTCTGGGCTGGGCCCCAAGGGCCATCAGGCGCTCCCTCACAGGCCCCAACCCCAGACCTGGCTCAAGGTGGGACCCCGATAAGCCTCTGGGTCTCTGGCTCTTTGGTCTGGTCTTCAAGGAAGGATCTTCTGAACCGCTCTTGGTCTCACCCTTCCAGTTTGGACCAGTTTGTCATGGGAGACCCTACCAACAGATAACCCAGCTGCTAGGATCCTTAGGGCACTCAGAGTCCTGGTGGAGGACTGAGAACCTTCAACAACTAGAAGAACTTTATAAAACTTACTGAACATTTTCTCTTCTCTCTAAACCACCTTCCACCTGGTGAGGTTTCTCTGATGAACTCTGACACCAAACTAAAATGTCCTCACTTTGTAATGCATTCACATGAGAACATGAACACACACACACACACACACACACACACACACACACACACACACACACACACACACACACACAGCTCTCCTTCAGCAGTCTGGAAATAAGAGTTGTTATTGAAATCCCAGCTCCCTAACAGTCATCAATTACCCTGTACTTGTGTGTGTGTGTGTGTGTGCGCGCGCGCGTGTGTGTGTGTGTGTGTGTGCCCATCAGGCGGCTGTGTGTTCCCGTCGAGCAGCGCTGATACATTTTCTCTCTGTCGGATTATGAGTTCCTCAGGAAAAGCGGTGACGTGCCTTATCAGTCCTCTGGCTGGGCGATAAAACACACACTCACACACACACACACACACACAATGATGTCAAACCTAGAGGCAGCTTTGTGTGTCTGTGTGTGTTTTCAGCTGGAATGTGTGAGCCACAAACACCAGACTGAGAAAGTCTGACTTGAAACTAAACATCCCGTTAAATAAGGTTAGGGTTTGTTTGTGTGACTGCAGCTGGAACTCACTGGTCTCATAGTGTGTTTAGTGTGTTTCCTGGCTGTTTGGACCCCCTGTTTCGGCTGTTTGAACCCCGTGTTTCGGCTGTTTGGACCCCCTGATTCGGCTGTTTGGACCCCCTGATTCGGCTGTTTGGACCCCCTGTTTGGGCTGTTTGGACCCCCTGTTTCGGTTGTTTGGACCCCCTGATTCGGCTGTTTTGACCCCCTGATTCTGCTGTTTTGACCCCCTGTTTCGGCTGTTTTGACCCCCTGTTTCGGCTGTTTGGACCCCCCGATTCGGCTGTTTGGACCCCCCGATTCGGCTGTTTGGACGCCCTGATTCGGCTGTTTGGACCCCCTGATTCAGCTGTTTGGACCCCCCGATTCGGCTGTTTGGACGCCCTGATTCGGCTGTTTGGACCCCCTGATTCAGCTGTTTGGACCCCCTGATTCGGCTGTTTGGACCCCCTGATTCGGCTGTTTGGACGCCCCACCTACATCATGTTTGATTAGATTATGTTTAGACTGTTTTTATGTTCGAGGTGTTGTTTTCTGTGTTTTTCCCTCGTCTCATTCCCTCCCTCCTGTCATCCTGCTCTTTCCATGGGAGCACCTCCTGGCGGTGTCCGTGGTCGAGCTGTTCCTGTTGTGTTCTACATGTTCTGTGTGTCTGACCTTGGTCCAGTTCTACTGAAACATTGGTTGTAGCAGGACTGACGCTGGTTCAATGACATAAAAGATCTGACTCTGAATTAAAGACCTCTTTATGGTTTTCATTACCAGCTGATGTGAGTCCAGCTAATTGTTCTGTAGATGATTTAAAATCTTTTTTGAGAGGAGACAGGACTTTTTAAAATCTCCACTATAAATGGTGCTAACTCACCTGGGCGTTTCTCAGCTGATTGTGGTTAACTTTGTCTGCAGACATGTTGGGCTGATCGACGTCCTCCAGGCAGAAGCTCTTGTCAGAGACAGGAAGCAGAGGAGGACCGGTCCACAGCATGGTGAGGTGACATCATCTCCTCTGAAGCTCTCAGCGCTGTACAGGGTGATGTCTTACAGAACTTCTGAGAAAACGAGTGTTCATCTGGAGGAGACACTGGCTCTGGTTTTTACCAGTCTGCAGGGTCCAACAGCTCCCCTCATCTAGACCTAGTGTAACAGACCTAGACTCCTCTGTGTAACAGAGTTAATGACTCATAGGTTATGAGACATAACACTTTGTTAGATACTTTTAATATTTTATTGACTGTTTATTAAGTGTAACAGCTTTATGAAACATTACATAATGGCGAGCCAGCCAGGAGGGAAATCAAAATCTAAACTTAATAATAATATGAAGTATTAAAATCTTTTACTGGTCTGACTTGGCCGGGGTCTCCTGACTTTCGTGTGATGTCAGGGTTGTGTGCACTGCATTTGAAAGTTCATGAACGCTGTTATCAAACTCAACCAGTTTAATAAATGTTGAGCTATTCATATTATGGTGAAAATTATTATGAAAAATTATTATTATTATTATTATTAATAATAAAAAGTTTAGATTCAAATAATAATGTTTGTTTGTGCTGGCATTAACTTGAGCTCCAGAGTTGTTTGGACGCTAACGTTAGCATTGCTGTTTGTCATCATGTGTTAGCCAGATCGGATCAGTCTGGGCCGTTTATATTTAATCCTGGCTGAAGCCAACCAGTTCCTTGGTTTGAAATCTTAGACAACCACACACATCCCTGCAAACATTCCAAGACACACAATAGACGCTGTACACCCACTCTCACTCCTCATGCATACTCAATGTTCCCAGGACCGGAGACCAGCGCCCTAAGGGTAAACCGCTCCCCAGACCCAGAGATGGTCCCTTCCGTACCGGAGTGGGGATGAGCAGACACCACGATGAACCCAGTAAGGGCGTATTCCTTGCACCTGGTATACCAGCCTATTAGGATGAGAGCCAAAGTACGGCTTAGGCATCCACTGAAGGATTTGTAAAGCAGTTTACAAATCGTAGCTACAGTTAGCGCTGCCTGCTAAGTAGCTTTCCTCCGGAGATAAACGCCGCTGAATTGCTTGGTTCAGACCGCCTTCCTCTGCCTGTCACCACGGCGACACACTGCGGGTTGTGTTGAAGTCCCTTCGGGGAAGTGCGTTGTGGTTAAAACTCTTGTGTTTGAGAGTTTTAACATCGGAAACAGTCTGCGTTAACAGCTAGCGCCATGAGAAAGCCTCTAAGAAGGAAGTGACATCACTCTTTCTCTTGTTCTGTCTTTTGCCATTATGTAATGTTTGTAAAGTTGTTACACTTAATAAACTGTTAGAAGTATCTAACAGAGAATAATGTCTGATAAACTACGAGTCATTAACCTCATTAGACTTTGTCAGCCTTAAAGGTTACCTGAACATTTGCCTGGTTGGAGGACCACCTGTATGACTGCAGGACTGACTTTGACCTTCTGTGTTCCAGGTGGATGCCAGCACCGCTCACAGGATGAACCCCTTAGCTGCCCTCAGCATTGACCGTAACTCTCTGATAGGGGAAAGTCTTCGCCTCTCAGGGGGGGGTTTCTACCCTGGAATTCATCCTCTTTCTGTACAAAAACCTCAAGAGCCCAGCACCTCCCTCCACCTTGGTTACGACCTCCTGTACAAGTCCGACGTTCCCCTTCTGGAAGGCCAGAAAGCTGTAAATGGTAGTGCTGAACTTTATAAAAACCCACCTCCAGGTCTGCAGAAACCTCCGCTTGTCCCTGCTGCAGATGGTGAGGGTCTGGGGTTGAACTGCCGAGTTGACAAGCAGTCAGAACTGGGCTTGAATGGAGCGGGAAACTTTTTAAGACTACCTTGGATCAGTCCCTATGGAGATACCTCTGTGTACCCCTTCCTGGACATGGCGTACAAGGCCTCGTTCTTGTCCCAGCAGTCGCCCTTCATCCAGCAGCAGTTGGCGTACCAGTCTCTGTGTGCCACTGGAAGTTCTGCACCTGGAGATGGAAGACTATTTTACATCCCCCCTTATGCTCCTGCTCATATCACCTCCTCACTGGGCCCTCAAATCAGAATGTCCACAGGCAATCCAGCCCCTGCTGTCCTTACATCCTTGCCCCACACCCAGGACAAGGCGTTGCAAGGCCTTGGACTACAGTTACATCAAGAACCTTCTGCCTTCAGCACCAGTGCTCAGATTCACCAAGAACCTCTGGTTCAGGTTGTCAACCATTCTGAGCAACATGTTGGAGGAAAGACATGTCAGTTCAGTTCAGCCAAGAATGCTCTCAGCAGGAGTGTCCGTGGTAACTCACCTCCAGTGTCCCAGGCTCCATGCCCGGTTCTCCCACCCCAGTCCCTAGGCAGCGCCACTGCAGACCTTCAGAGGCCTCTTTACAAAAGTGCCACCTCATCCTCACCTTTGGTGTCTCATCCTTTCTACTCTTCCACCCACTCAGGAAGCAACAAAACCAAAGATGCTGTTTCAGAGAGTCGTAAGGCAGAAGGACCTGTACCACTGAGCAGAGCTGGAGCCCAGAAGGTTCCTAAAAACCCTGGAGAAAACGCTAACTCTGCCAAAGAGTCTAAAGAATTTACAAAAGGCTTTCCATCCAAACTAGAGCTAACATCTTTACCCCCATCTGGGTACAAGCTGTTACCCAATCAGGACCAGAAGCTCAAAGAAGGACGACCCCCACCCGTTAGCTCATCAGTCAAGACCTCAGGTCATCAAACGACCTCCACTGGTCCACCCGTAGCTGGTACTACCCACGTTTGTTTGCAGACTGTAACCAGTGATGAAGTAGACTCTGTTCATTTTCACCAGAAGCCTCCAGGCTCACCTGGGTCCACCACTAAACCTGGTCCCATCTCAGGACAACAACTCCCTGCAAATCTACCAACATCAACATCTGAAAGGCCACGAGTTCCTCCTCCCGAGCCTCAAAAACATAGAAAACAGAGTATGACTTCTTCAAAACCCAGGGCTCACGTGAGTCAGGCTAGTTCCCCAGAACGTCAGCAGCCTCAGACAGAGACCAGAACCCCTTCCAGCCATGTTTATGGAGACTACCTCCCTCCGAGCTTAGAGTATGCTAGCTGCTACCTTCCATACGGAGAGAACACATATGTTCAGCGAATGTCGGCACCAAATAAGGGTCCTGTGTACCCCCTTCCTCTACTGCTAGGCAGAAGCTTTTACCCATCACACATTGCACCAAAACATGGCCTCCCATACGGGGGACGTCCGTATCAGGGTTCATCAGGTCTTACCAACAAAGAGCAACTAGAAACCCAGGAACCCTTCAGTAGACATGAAAACCCTGAGGCTAGCTGCTCTCTGAAGGCCGACAGCGAGAGAAGAAAATCCATAAAACCGACCTTCATGACTCCAGACCAGAGCCTTCCTGCTCTTAGAGATGACATCATTTGTATTGACTTGGTTGGTGATGAGGAAGAGGAAGATACCTCCAACAATTCTAGCTCTACATCAGATGTGTCTCTCACACACGGTGGAAGTAACCACAACCAAGACAAGGTGCCTCCAAAACCGCTCCACCTGGACCAGGTCGTAGAACAGAGACAGCAGAACACCTCGCCTCCTCCTGGTAGCCAGGAGATCTCAGAGGGAGAAGAAGACCTGAGTCCATTCCCAGACCTCCCAGAGGAGCAGACAATGCAGTGTGCCCGGACGTCTCCATGGCAGTTCACCAGAAACCAGAAAACTACCTCCTCTAGTGAGGGCGGGGACCTGAAAGCAGCGGTTAGTGGTTCGACAGAAGCTTCAGGGACCAGGTCCACCAGACCTCAGCAGAACCCTCCCAACAAGACAGACCTGTTGGTTCCCAGTAGCAGTGACAGAACCAGTGACATAGGAATCAAATGTCTGGGTCCAAAGAGTTCGACGTACGGGGACAGATCTACAGAGGTCCCAGTAAGCAGGGACATTAAAGTCTCATCTGAAGGGGTCACGGTCTCCAGAGCTCCAGAACCCTCCGACCCCAGTCCCAGAGATCCTACCTGTAACAGTCCAGATGCTGTGGGACCAGGCTGCAGAAGGAGAGTGTTCAGTGGTGGCACTCCAAACTCTACTAGGAACCAGTCCACTGACGGGGGCAGCTCTACGTGGACACACGTGGATCGTAGGAGTCCTGTATGTGGAGGTACCCTTTCATCATGTGCAGGTAGCAGTGTCAGGGTCCCCTCAGGTGGTCTCACTGGAGGTCCAACCTGCCAGAACCTGCCACCTACCAGGGAAGGTGTTAGTGAGGTCCATGATAGTTCAGCCTCAGAGCTCTTCCTCACTGACACCAGCTGTGGAGACGAAGAGAAGGACTCTTCAGTCCAGAATCACCTTGAAGGTTTCAGCAGGGACCGGGAGTCCAG
>SSNR01001967.1:0-11207 GCA_006937965.1 Callopanchax toddi
GGGGGGGGGCGCGTCCCCTCCTGACATAATGGTTGCGACGCCCATGGCTGAAGGTTTGAGTCTCTGCAGTACATATACCTACTAATGTCTACACTAACAAATATTTTTAGCTCAACATAAAAAAATCTGATATATAAAATTAAAGATGAATTACTGTTTTATTGTTTTTACTTTGCATAAATAATTGTACAAAGTCAAACATTTTTTATCATGTGCATTTTAATTTAATAAACCAACACAGTACTATGCAAAAGTCACATGTTTGTGCTGCAGCCAAGGTTTGTGTGGCTTGTGGTGATTTTTTATTCTCATTGCTTTTACTCAATCGACACATGGGTTTTGCACCACTGAGTACTTGTACTAGGCAAAGGACAAACAGAAGATATGTTGAGGTTAAAATGTTGAGTAAAAACTCAAATTTCAACTGAAATGTTGCATAAAAAGTAAAAAGTTGAGGGAAAATGGAAATTTGTGATTTGTGATGGAAGTCAGATGTTAGAGAGGGAACAGGAACGGGGAAAGGACTGTTCCTTGAGAGGCTCCAGTGCTGCTGAAGATCTGCAGAGACACAGTTCTGCAGGTCAGGTGGTCCATCACCCAGGAGACCAGTCCTGACTCCCAGCAGCCTGGCTGGACGGTGTTGAAGGTGCTTGGCCCCTCACAGATGCTCCAAGGTGTCTAGGTGTGCTTTCTCCCTCTGTAGCGTGTAGATGAAGACGACAACATCAGGCTTGTAGACAAACTGTAGAGGATCCATTCACTCATCGTAGATCTGATGTGAGTGAGGACCAGTCTCTCTGAGGCAGGCATGTAAAAAGTGCGGCCCGGGGCCACATGCAGCCCTCAAAGTGATTTGGTGTGGCCTCAGCTGCATTTTAAGAATAATATAATTTAGTCCTCCTGCAGATTTTGATGCAGAGATGTGCTTTCTCACAGTTTTATGTTTAGATTTTTATTAACATGAGACCGAACAGACAAAAAATACAGATATGTTCAAATACAGATATCTTTTAAAATGCAACATTTTCTATCCAATCAGAGTATTTGATTTTCATTCAATTCAAGAGATACTGGGATCATTTAATTTCCTTGTAAAAAGAACCACAAACCCTCACTGAGGTTTACTAGAAAGCAGACTTGTGAGCTCTGGTCATAAACCGTGAATAGATCAGCAACATGCTGAAGAAAGACCCAGATCAAAGTCTTGTTGCTGAGAATGGAGGGAAATAGTTTCTAGAAACCTAAAACCAGTCGACCAGCCAGTGGATTTGATGCTTTTTATTATTGAGTCCTTGTACGTGTTGATTTGTTCATTAAAATGTTGCCTTTATAATCTGTTTGTGAGCAGAACAAATGAATCATGTTTTGCTTTTTTCTTTCAAGATATATTCTAACTTTTGTGGCCCTCGAGGACTTTACACGAGGTGATCTTGGCCCTCGTGTTGAAGAGTTTGGACACCCCTGCTCTCTCTAAGGTCTTCATGATAGGAGGTGAGGACAACAGGACTGTAATCATCTTTGGATGTGGGGAGTTTCTTTTGGGGTTCAGGAACCAGACAGGGTGTTTCCACATTGTGGGTCCTACAGTGTCTGAAGCTGCAGGCTCAGGCTGAACTGATCTCAGCCAGCTGCCTGGAGCAGGTCCTCTAGGCCTGATGTCATCAGGTCCCACTTCCTCTGACTCAGTTGACCTCTGATGGATGTAGTGTGATTCCAGCAGGAAGTGAAGGTAGAGGTCAAATGAGTGAGTACACCACTATCTGTATCTGTTCAACCATCTAAATTACCTGTATCTGTCCTCGGAGTGGGTGTGGTCTTAACCAGAAGTGGGTGTGGCTTAAATCTGTTCATTATTTTAAGTCTGAAATTGATATGATTGATCAGAAGTCGCTATATGTATTGTTTATTTGAAAACTGTTTACAGAGCAGCCTCAGAAATGATTCAGTGTTTTTGATCACAATAGTAAAGGAACTATTACAGAACTTGTTTCTTTAATAAACTCAGAACGTGAATATTTAAGTGCATGAATGCTGTAGGAAATTATGAACTATTCATTACTGAAAAATCTCATGAACTTTAAATGATCACAGGAATGTTGAGAATTTGGAACCTTTTTAGCCTGTTCACATGTTTTGTAAGGAAGCAGGAGTAGAGCTGTCAAAGGATTTGACTCTAATCTGTATCTTCTCTGTTACCATCAGGTATCAGTCCTGTTTGCTCCAGACCTGTGGTCCATCATATGCTGTTTTACTTCATCCTGCTGCAGTTTTTGCTCCACCTTGTCGTTAAAGGCCTGTTGACTCTCTTCAGTTCTTTTTGAAGTGATTTGATCCTGTCAGGCTCTGTCCTAACGAAGGCTGCTGGCCACCCTCTTGCTGTTAGAGAAGCACTGGATGATCCTCAGCGTCACTTCCAGAGGAAATGTTCTAATCTGTAGAGTCAAAGCCTGCTTGAAGTCTCATTTCCTTTCAGGGACCAACACTTCACACTGCTAATGGTGGCAGGAATCATTTCATTATTGTTATTTAGAGTTTGTAGAGGACAGATGTGTCAGGTTGTGATGTCAGGTTGAGGATGTTGATGGAATGTAAAAAGCAGATGAAACAGCCTCATACTAATTGCCAGAAGTAGTTCTTGATGCATATCTGCTCCTTGATGGCGACGGACTCAGGTTACAGCTCCTCTCTGCTGACCTCTAGTGGTCACATCCAGATCTGCAGGTTGTGCTGTAGGAACCAGTCTGACCCAGGTGGTGAAAGCTCACTTTTATTGCTTGAATAAATATCTTCCCTGTTGCATCCTACAATATAAAATTTGATGTACAAAACTTTACACATAGTACAAAAACACAGCCTCTAAGTGAGCGTTGAGACAAAGAAACAGAACCAATGAGACACTGATCTAAGGCGGGCAGAGAGTTGGCACGAGGACTAAAGTAAACCTGTGATGTTCTAAAACCACCTAACCCGTCTGGGTCCAGTAGGACGTGGTCTTGTTGAGGGGTCAGAACCTGAGGCGTTAGTGCTACATCATCAGAGGGTTAACTGTATTTATTGCTGTCGTCGTCGTCTGATTCGCTGATGTCACTGATTAAATCCAGGCTGGTCTTCAGGGTGCTTTCTGTTCTAGCTTCTGTCAGGCCTGCAGCAAACAGAACAACCACTCAGGTAACGATAGCTTCTACACATCTCACACAGGAAGTGGCTCTGACCTGATTTATGACCCTTTCCTGAGGAGGTTCCCCACACGCTGGTGGTGGGCGAGTCCAGGCTCTTCCTCAGGGGTCCAGACCCATGGAGAGACGCTGGTTTAGGCACTTCCTGTTTGTCCTCTAAGGAGGAAACCAGCCATTCGCTGCTCTCNAAGAAAAAATTCTTTGGCGTAGACGCCATTTCCTGCATTCTGGCGCATTTAACAAGTTGTTAAACACCTATTTTACCTACAGTTGTAAAAACTGAACTCAGTAACTATTTCAGAGACAGATTCAACAGGAAGTCTTCATTTTAAGCAGCTGTGTTCCCTAGAACACCATCAGCTGGACTATTCAAATCTTAGAGAAAAGACTGAAAAAAACTTATGGAAGTAAAATGACCTGCAGTGGTTTCATGTCAGAACTAAAGATGTGAATACAGTGACAAACTCCATAGTTTAAAGACATGATAATGGTCTGACATGTCTCCAGTTCTGGAAGGAACTCGTTAGACAATCAGCTGTTCAACCTTTAACTAATCAAAGCTCTACCAGTTCTCTACTGGTAACCAGGTAAAGTTCAGTCCTGTTAGTGCTGGTTGGTTTATGATGTGACTGACTGACTGACTGCAGCATCTTCCACTGAAATGACAGGACATTTTTTTATTTCTATCAAAGTAACACAGTCTGGTTGCTCCTGAACTACTGAAGTACAACTACTACAAAAAGTACCCACTACTGAAGAACTGATTCTACAGTATTTCTAACTTCTAATCAAATGTTGAATGTGTGTTTCTTTTATTCTTGTTGATAATGAGAAATACCAGCAGGTGGCGCTGGACTGAATTTAAATTTAATGGACCTTTTTTTTAAACATTTAATTAAAAACCTCACCTCTTTGTTATTCCTATTTTATATAACAATAATGTAATTTACCCTAGTCCAAATAGTATTACTAGTCAAATAGAAAATAAAGCTATCCACAGGTATTTTGTTACTAGTAGAAATTCTATTTAAGGAAATCCAAGAACTGAATTGAAACCAAATTCTTAAAAAAAATTTAAGGTGGTGACTTTAACAAGACTGGATATGTATTCAGATAGCTAAAAATCAGATGTTCCAAGTAAAATGTAATATTACAGATACCCATAATACTATTCTACTATCCACAGTGAATACTTCAGATAACTTCAGTGTTATTCTTAGGACACATTTAGTCACATTTCCCATTCATGTGTATTGGGTTTGCAGCACAACCTCTACTAATCTATTCTTCCTGTCTGGAGTAAACATGGTGAATAACTATCTGAAAATGAATTCTGACCAGAAGAAACTCATTTTAACTGGTTCTATTTTAACTACTAGTCATGATGTCACTTTAAGTGGACTATTTCAGGCTGAAGAGCTCAGGAGGAATTAAATAAGTGACATCAATTATTTAAAAACAAAAATCAAGAACCTGATTGTTTTTAAGAAGATTAGTTCTACCAATCTGAAATGAATTTAGTACTAGCTTAATGTGTGTTCAGTCCACTGACAGCTGGGATTGTGTTTTCATTTGATCCATTTAAAATAAAGCATTAGAGGTATTTAAAGTGAGTTTCTCAGTAAGAAATCAAGTGTAGCTATTGTGTTTATCTGGAATGTTAATTTTTACTAAGAACAACAGATTTGATCAGGATAAATAACAGGTTAGCGGGATCTCTATAAAATGATCTTCTTTTATTTTTTGTAAAATAATCAACAGTTGTGTTTAGGTGTTAAATGTTGACCCTTAAATAAAGTAGCCTATGCACTTATTTTATTTACTTATTTATTTACTGGTACAGTCTTTTTCTTTTATAAAGAGCAGTGAATTACACGCATATTATTGGGGGGGGGGGGGTCCAAATGCCTGATTTTACAAAGTGTGTGTGTGTGTGTGTGTGGGGGGGGGGGGACGCATCCCCTCCTGACATAATGGTTGCGACGCCCATGGCTGAAGGTTTGAGTCTCTGCAGTACATATACCTACTAATGTCTACACTAACAAATATTTTTAGCTCAACATAAAAAAATCTGATATATAAAATTGAAGATGAATTACTGTTTTATTGTTTTTACTTTGCATAAATAATTGTACAAAGTCAAACATTTTTTATCATGTGCATTTTAATTTAATAAACCAACACAGTACTATGCAAAAGTCACATGTTTGTGCTGCAGCCAAGGTTTGTGTGGCTTGTGGTGATTTTTTATTCTCATTGCTTTGACTCAGTCGACACATGGGTTTTGCACCACTGAGTACTTGTACCAGGCAAAGGAAAAACAGAAGATATGTTGAGGTTAAAATGTTGAGTAAAAAGTCAAATGTAAAAAGTTGAGGGACAATGGAAATTTGTGATTTGTGATGGAAGTCAGATGTTAGAGAGGGAACAGGAACGGGGAAAGGACTGTTCCTTGAGAGGCTCCAGTGCTGCTGAAGATCTGCAGAGACACAGTTCTGCAGGTCAGGTGGTCCATCACCCAGGAGACCAGTCCTGACTCCCAGCAGCCTGGCTGGACGGTGTTGAAGGTGCTTGGCCCCTCACAGATGCTCCAAGGTGTCTAGGTGTGCTTTCTCCCTCTGTAGCGTGTAGATGAAGACGACAACATCAGGCTTGTAGACAAACTGTAGAGGATCCATTCACTCATCGTAGATCTGATGTGAGTGAGGACCAGTCTCTCTGAGGCAGGCATGTAAAAAGTGCGGCCCGGGGCCACATGCAGCCCTCAAAGTGATTTGGTGTGGCCTCAGCTGCATTTTAAGAATAATATAATTTAGTCCTCCTGCAGATTTTGATGCAGAGATGTGCTTTCTCACAGTTTTATGTTTAGATTTTTATTAACATGAGACCGAACAGACAAAAAATACAGATATGTTCAAATACAGATATCTTTTAAAATGCAACATTTTCTATCCAATCAGAGTATTTGATTTTCATTCAATTCAAGAGATACTGGGATCATTTAATTTCCTTGTAAAAAGAACCACAAACCCTCACTGAGGTTTACTAGAAAGCAGACTTGTGAGCTCTGGTCATAAACCGTGAATAGATCAGCAACATGCTGAAGAAAGACTCAGATCAAAGTCTTGTTGCTGAGAATGGAGGGAAATAGTTTCTAGAAACCTAAAACCAGTCGACCAGCCAGTGGATTTGATGCTTTTTATTATTGAGTCCTTGTACGTGTTGATTTGTTCATTAAAATGTTGCATTTATAATCTGTTTGTGAGCAGAACAAATGAATCATGTTTTGCTTTTTTCTTTCAAGATATATTCTAACTTTTGTGGCCCTCGAGGACTTTACACGAGGTGATCTTGGCCCTCGTGTTGAAGAGTTTGGACACCCCTGCTCTCTCTAAGGTCTTCATGATAGGAGGTGAGGACAACAGGACTGTAATCATCTTTGGATGTGGGGAGTTTCTTTTGGGGTTCAGGAACCAGACAGGGTGTTTCCACATTGTGGGTCCTACAGTACCTGAAGCTGCAGGCTCAGGCTGAACTGATCTCAGCCAGCTGCCTGGAGCAGGTCCTCTAGGCCTGATGTCATCAGGTCCCACTTCCTCTGACTCAGTTGACCTCTGATGGATGTAGTGTGATTCCAGCAGGAAGTGAAGGTAGAGGTCAAATGAGTGAGTACACCACTATCTGTATCTGTTCAACCATCTAAATTACCTGTATCTGTCCTCGGAGTGGGTGTGGTCTTAACCAGAAGTGGGTGTGGCCCATCAACAGGACACTCGGGTTTTAACTGGAGCCCTCTTGGATTTTATGGACAGCTGGCCCATCAGGGCTGAAGGAAATCAGGCTGTCCCATTGGTTTTATATTTCTCTTAAACTGTTTTTATTGTTTTAACTTTTCTTTCTTTTACAGGCTGAGCCGCCAGTGGTGAACAGGCCTCGGTTACGGGAGTTTTCTGCGTGTGTGTGACCACCACTCCTGGATGCATGGCACCGTGTGTGGGTGATTTTTGTTTGGTTCTCATTTAATTTGGCCTGATTCGCCTGGTAAGCCTCAGCCTGCCATTTTTTGTTTTAATCATTTTTTATTAAAATCAGTTTGTTTTTAACCTTGCTTTTACCAATAAAGCATGTTTAATAATTGTGGAACCACGTCTCCTGCCCTTTTGTAGAGTGGACTTATGTGTCCTGTAGTTCCTGGGGTGAAACTCCCCAGGTGGCGTTGAAGAGCGAGGTTTAAGTCGCCTTCGTAGTGCTACATATAAACGATTATAAAATCCATCTTTAAAAAGATATAACTTATATATAAGCTACTTACGTTCATTTTGTCTCCACAGCAAAGATTTCGGATAGAAAAACTTTCGGGCGCGCTTTATTGGCTACTACGGTCACGGGACTTCCGGGTCACGGGACTTCCGGGTCAAACGATCACTTCCGGTAATTGACGTAATGGAGGTTCATGCGACGTCATGGAGCTCCGTGCGCCATTTTGATGCAGCTGGGTGCCTCTCCAAGAGTACCCAGCTGCATCAAAATGGCGCACGAAGCTCCATGACGTCGCATGAACCTCCATGACGTCAATTACCGGAAGTGGGCTTTTTACCCGGAAGTCACGTGACTTAGAGTCACGCCGCCTTCTTTTTAGAAAATTCTTTATTTAAAGTTACGAAAAACTTATTCAAAGATATTCTAAAACAGAGAAAGAGCTTTGAATACAAGTAAATGTATTTATGTGCGTTCAAACTGCATCAAATTCCCGGAAGTTACATCACTGGCAGCACAATTCATGTGACTTAAAGTCATGCCTTGTGAGCTGTGTGATGTCGAAACATGTCAAGGTAAAAACTTACAAAAAATATACATGTCTGAAAAAAAGAACGTATAAACTATTATAAAATCCATCTTTAAAAAGATATAACTTATATATAAGCTACTTACGTTCATTTTGTCTCCACAGCAAAGATTTCGGATAGAAAAACTTTCGGGCGCGCTTTATTGGCTACTACGGTCATGGGACTTCCGGGTCACGGGACTTCCGGGTCAAACGATCACTTCCGGTAATTGACGTCATGGAGGTTCATGCGACGTCATGGAGCTTCGTGCGTCATTTTGATGCAGCTGGGTGCCCCTCAATTATTTTGTAAGAAAGACAAGGCGTGACTTTAAGTCACATGAATTGTGCTGGCAGTGATGTAATTTCCGGGAATTTGATGCAGTTTGAACGCACATAAATACATTTACTTGTATTCAAAGCTCTTTCTCTGTTTTAGAATATCTTTGGATACGTTTTTCGTAACTTTAAATAAAGAATTTTCTAAAAAGAAGGCGGCGTGACTCTAAGTCACGTGACTTCCGGGTAAAAAACCCCCACTTCCGGTAATTGACGTCATGGAGCTTCATGCGACGTCATGGAGCTTCGTGCGCCATTTTGATGCAGCTGGGTGCCTCTCTCATTTTGGGGCAAACTGCGGGGAGATGATGACGTCAGTCCTGAAAATAAAACCGGTAATATCTCAAAAACCATAACAGCACAAATGCAACTTTTAATGCACAATCAGCACAAACGAAGCACTAACCACTCCACCTATTTGCTTAGTTTTTTTAAGTGGGTGGGGGGCCAGCTTCACGGACATCAATTACTGAAAATGTGCACGTGCGCACGCACGCATGTGCGCGTGCACGAATACACGTTCAAAAAGCTTGCTACACCACTTTAGTTCCACTAATAGGGTAATGAGACACATGGACTGTTGGTGTCAACGCTTCTTCTCCAGCCTGAGGCCGTCGGAGCCCTGGGCGTAAATCCCGGGGGTGACATGTCCCCCCCCCCCCATCACATAAAGTTGTCCCCTCCAAAGTCCCATCAAGCACAAATCATATTTTATTTACATATTACAGTAATGTCAGTTGAAAACACAATTCAAGTTGTGCTACTTCAAAACAAACTTTAATATTTATAAGTCTTTAAAGTTTCCAGACCCCCCCCATCCTCACAGTGAGTTGGTACAGTCCGTTTTCCTGATGTGAGGGGCTGCTCCTTCTCCCTGCTCCGTTCCTCATTCAGACCCAGGTAGAGCAGGAGAGGGCGACGTGAAGGAGCTCATTTAAAGTTTTAAGACATTAGATTCTAATGTTCAGCTCCTTTGTATGAAGTCTGCTGCCTGTTTAACATAAACAGCTGGTTAAACCGGTAGAGTCGATTATCACACCGCCATCGGATGTTTCGTTAATTTTTCAGTAACTAAATCACGTACAAATGTATTTTTTTAACATTTATCTATCCACATCGCTGTTTTGTGTAGAAGACGTCTGTTGTTGGTTTTAATATGTCCTGAGTTTATAATCGGTCAGTGAACGCAGCATTTGCCGTGGCTGCTTCTGTTCACGGAAGAAAGAGAAAAACCATAGCGACTCGCCGTCAGCTGCTGGTTTTAACAGAGAACTTATAACGTTTGAAGAAGTTTTGATTTGGTTTCTGACTCAAACTCATCCTAAGACAGACAGAGAAAGAGAGACAGGGGACAGAGACAGTCAGAGGACTGAGACACCATCCTCCTGTTTCAATGTCTGTCAGTGACGTTTCTAGACAGATTTGTTCATTTATGTCTGATATTATTAATTAGTTTCTAATAATCTGACTGTTATGTTTCACTTCTTATTCTCCTCTAAATCAAATTTCAAGTCAGACGTTTTCTGGGACTGTTTTTTAGTTTTCTGGACTTGAAACATTTTTGTTTTCCAGAAGGAAAACAAAAAGTTCCAATAATAACCTGTAGACTGGTGTTTGTCCAACAGTCTGGCAGCTCTAATAGTCAGGTTAGACTGGAAGAGGAGAGAAAAATAAAAAACCATCCAGTTGTTTTTCAGTGAATCAAAGCATCAAGTTAGTTAAAAGATCCCAATAATGTTGAGGAAGTTTGTTGAAAAATATCCATCAAAAGCCTGTAGACAGGTGGGATATGGTAATGATGACATCGTAAATACAGTTATGGCTCAATATTATGTAAGAATGTTTAGAACATGTCAGACAGCACAGCTAGAAAAAAAGCATTTTTTAAACGTCCCCCAATATTTTACTGTTTAATGTCCCCCCAACAATGAACTGGGATTTTCTCCCCTGGTCGGAGCCGTTCCTCACCGCCTACCTGGTGGGCCCGGACCACAACCTGACGGAGACCCAGGTGAGCGGCTCGGTTCAGGTCCAGTTACATCCGGAATGTTCAGGTTCACGAGCGTAGCTGATGGCGCGCGGATGGAGGGATGTGGAAAATGAAATAGATCTGAAATAAATCTGTCAGACAGTGGCGGAGTGATTGACCTAAAACCACTGGGAGTTGGGAGCATATATGATATCTATGGGAAGACGTTTCTGTTTGGTCTTTTATTTTGTTATGTACTTTTTAACTTTGATGTTTTTGTTTTTTATATTAGTTACAGTATTAAAGGGACATGAGGGAGCTTTTGAAGAAAAGTAATAATTGCATGTTCAGTTTATTTAGGTTAATAAGTGATGAAGCATTTTAAATCAAAAAGAATGAGGCCACCCATGTATCATTCCATTATCTTGAACAGGCTGTGAGCTCTAAAATGTTCTGCAATAGGCTTTATGCACAGAGTACTTAGTAGAACTTCCGGTTTAAAATTACCTCGCGGGACCATTTCCGGTTCCATTTGAAACGTGAAGATTTCCAGAGTTAGAGTGCATTTCCAGCTAAAGATATTGTTTATAATCAAAACGAGTAATAGTATAGTATACTACAGAATGATATATATATTATAGCACTAAGAAATGAAGCCATCATATAAGTATCAGCGGACGGGAAGCCTTGACAGCTGAACACTGCTGTGCTCCGTTGTGTACCGCATCAGCTGAATAGAATTCATCAGTCCGTTTCCACACATTTCCACTGAATAAATAACTACAAAAAGGAAGGATTGTGAACTTAAGAAGAGAAAACGTGATCATTTCTAACCACACCGTGTCTGCAGTCCACACTTTGCAGCACAGTAGTCAAAGAGCCGAGTGGACGAGGCTAA
>SSNR01001971.1:838-11198 GCA_006937965.1 Callopanchax toddi
AATCTCAATTAAATTTACCTGGTTAAATAAAATAAAATAAGGATTTCAATATTAATATCATGTATTTTTGTATGTAGTTGACCATCTTCTAACACTGCAATATCCTTTGTTACAACTGAAAACTTTAGTTTATAAAGTTGTTAGTTCTTTTTAGGTCTATTATCCCTGTCTGCTTCTTTCCTCGGTGACGCGCACACTCACACGCGCGCGGGCCGTCGAGGGGGGAGGAAGGGGGGTCAGGTCTGCAGCGCACTCGAACCCACAGAGAGGAGAGGGTCTGTGACTCAACTTTGCTGCGTTTTTGCAGCTTTTAGGAGGACTGACGCCCGAGGAGCCATGAAGGATTGTTTATTAATTTATTAGAAACGTCCTGATCGTGGCTGCATGGTGGCGCAGCTGGTTAGCACTGTTGCCTCGCAGCAAGGAGGTCGTGGGTTCGCGTCCCGGCTCTGCGGCCTCTCTGCGTGGAGTTTGCATGTTCTCCCCGTGCATGCGTGGGTTTCCTCCGGGTACTCCGGTTTCCTCCCACAGTCCAAAGACATGACTGTCAGGCTAATTGGGCTGGTAAATTGTCCTTAGGTGTGAGTGGGTGTGTGGTTGTTTGTCTCGTTCGTCTCTGTGTGGCCCTGCGATGGACTGGCGACCTGTCCAGGGTGTCCCCCGCCTCTCGCCCCTTGACCGCTGGAGATAGGCACCAGCTGCCCCGCGACCCTCTGTGGAGGATTAAGCGGCTACAGAAAATGGATGGATGGACGTCCTGATCGTCGGTATGATCACGGAGCGGGTTAGCGGCGAGGTCACCAGGAGATCTCCCGGTGCCCAGTCCGTTACTGGCGATGCTGTTGAAAGTTTACTGGATCATGTAGGACTGTCCAGGTGTCTCCGCTGGAAACTTTAGTTTATCCAACAGGGAGGAGGGCTCTCTGCAGCAGCTACATGCGTCGCTACTAGACCGGTGTGTTCATACGTAAGATTCGCACATGCGCAGTACCGATCGGGTTTCCTGTACAGATCGCTAGTTATTTTTCATTTTTTATTAACTCAATAATTATTACAAAATTGTAAAGACTTCGTTATGTTAGACAAACATGAAATAAATGCATGTTATTTAATATTAAGGTCAGAATAAATTAATTTGGTAAACTTTAATTAAAAAATATAATAAATACATTTTTAACCCCTCAAAGTAGAGAGGTCCTGGCGACCCCCTGAGAGGCTTTGGCGACCCCTAGTGGGGGTCGCGACCCCCAGGTTGGGAATCACTGAGCTACAGAGTACCGCAGCAGCTCGCTGCTACAGAGCTAAGTATCAGAAGCAGCAGGGACAGACAGAGGGCTCATCAGAGCCTGGTACAGTGTTGGAATGTGATTTGTGAACTGTGAGTGATTAAACCTACAGTTTGAGCTGCACAGTTTATGCCCAGCTTACAGACCAAAGAAATGCGCCGTGTGCACGCGACCGCACGCGCGTGTCGAGGTGTTTTGGGGAGGAGCCGTTGGACATTGGATTCAAAAACTGCTCTCTTGATGAAATAATCCACAATGCGGCTTTAAGGTAACAATGCCAGACAGTGTCTCAATTTGTGGGACATAAGAAAATTAAGGTACCAGATCTGCTTTGGGGCACAGTGTCTGGAACCAAATCGGTCGGGAGTGACCTCAGTGAAGCTAACCCCCCACCCACTTTAAAAAAACTAGGCAAATAGGTGGAGTGGTTAGTGCTTTCTTTATGCTGATTTATGCCGTTAAAAGTTTAATTTGTGCTAAAGTGGTTTTTGAGATATTTAATTTTTTTTAAGTTTTAAATAGTTTTAAATTTAAAAGTTTTAAATTTTAGGTTTTATTTTCGGGTATGACGTCATCCTCTCTGTAGATATCTGTTATGTTTATCCATACTGTTTACTGTTGTAGTTACTTAAAATATCCAATAGGTGTCACTGTGGTACTATAAGAGCCAAGGGACTTCCGCTTGCTCTCTCTCTCTTCCCCTGGTTCCGGGTGCGGTCTGTGTTGTACATGTGGAGTTCGACTGCTAATAAATGACTGGCATACAGTTACACTGGACTGATTATTATAAACAAAATCTACATGGTGTCAGAAGTGGGATGGTGTACAAAGCCTGCACAGTCCAAGAACGCAGTGGGAGCCGGTAAGGACGAGGACAAAAACAAGCTCCGCCAAAACGCATAATGGCGGACGGATTTCGGCACCCAGATCCTCTCGTCTTTGACGGCAACGTCGCTGAAACCTGGCGTAAGTTTGAGCGTGAATATGATATCTTCATCGCCGCTGCCCACAGCGACAAAAATGCTAAAACTAAGGCCTACTTACTCCTCAATGTCGCGGGACCAGAGGCTATTGAAAGAGAGCGATCATTCATGTATGCCCCTGCAGTCATATCAGCCGACGGCGTAGTTGAAGCTGCTGCAGAGTCTAGAGAAGACCCTGAATGTTTAAAAAGGAAGTTCAGAGAAGTTTGCAACTCAGAGACTAACGTTATAATGGAGAGGCACAACTTCAATAAAAGACAACAAAAACCAGGTGAAACTATTGAAGCGTATGTGAGCACATTAAAAAACATGGCTAAAACCTGCAGCTTTGGTACATTACAAGATGAAATGTCATTTAGCAATTTCAGTTGAAAAAGCATTAGATTTAGGGACACGCAAGGAGGACATGCTTTATTCCACAAATAAAAATGAACAACTGAGTATTATTTGGTTAATTTGTGGTGCTGCATGTAGCTCAGTAGTTACAGTGGCCAGCATGGCCACAGGAGGGCCGTCGGCTTGATACCACCCTCAGCTGGGTTACTGTCATCATGTCCTTCTGCAAGACACTTCACCCACCTTGCCTACTGGTGATGTTGACAGGGTCCTGCTGGTGTCAGTGCAAGGCATCTCCACTTCAGTCAGTGTGCCCCAAGACAGCTGTTGCTACAATGTAGCTGATCACCACCAGGCTGTCACTGTGTGTGTGAATGGGTAAATGACACATCTGTTGTGAAGTGCCTTGGGGAGTGAAGATTTTCTCATTACCGTATAGTGTTGTGTGTGTTTTTAGTCCTCTACATGGTTCTTAGAAGGGTGACATGTTGCAGGGGCAAAAGCTGTCAAGGGCAAAACTACTTGTCGATGTTCTGCATTGGGAAAGACATGGCCTGGGGGGAGTTGGCATGGGGTGGGGGTTGGGGGTGGGGCTTGGAACCCTTCATAACTGCTTGCAGTTCTAGTTTAGATTTGATACTTTCATTGTGTGTTGACTTGTTTTTAGAACAATGTACCAAGTTAGTAAGTACTTTTTGTAAATGTATGCACTAAGTATGAAGTCACTTTTTAGAGCAGTACACCACATTCTGACTACATGTATGCAGCTCATGTCTTTTCTGTAGCCTACTTTATAATGTGGGTTTAATATGGGGTCAGACTGACTCATTGTATCTGTGTGTACACTACTTGTAATTTGTGTAAACTGTTTGTGTAGCTCTGGGTAGTAAAAAAAAAAAAAGATTTAGTGTGTAACTTCCAGTACTTGAAAATGTGATTTTTAAATGCACACACAAATATCTAGAAATTATTAATACAAAAAAAGCACACACAATTACAAGTTACACAAACATTTATTGGTTTTTCCATCAATACTTGTGCCCCGCTTCTTTTTTCCACAGATATGAGTCAATAGTTTGAGACCTGCTGAATATTTGTCCTCTACTTTCAGAGTCTTCTGAAGATGACCTGGCAGAGTTGGTCCAGACTGGAGGAGGCTGTGGGGATGCTGAGGGTTCTGGTCCAGACTGGAGGAGGCTGTGGGGATGCTGAGGGTTCTGGTCCAGACTGGAGGAGGCTGTGGGGATGCTGGGGGTTCTGGTCCAGACTGGAGGAGGCTGTGGGGATGCTGGGGGGTCTGGTCCAGACTGGAGGAGGCTGTGGGGATGCTGGGGGTTCTGGTCCAGACTGGAGGAGGCTGTGGGGATGCTGAGGGTTCTGGTCCAGACTGGAAGAAGCTGTGGGGATGCTGGGGGTTCTGGTCCAGACTGGAGGAGGCTGTGGGGATGCTGGGGGGTCTGGTCCAGACTGGAGGAGGCTGTGGGGATGCTGGGGGTTCTGGTCCAGACTGGAGGAGGCTGTGGGGATACTGGGGAGTCTGGTCCAGACTGGAGGAGGCTGTGGGGATGCTGGGCGATCTGGAGATGCTGCCAAGGACCGAAGCTCTTCACCTTCTCCTTCCAGATGGAAGACTGGGTCAGTGTCTGATCATGGAGTCCTTCAACCACCAAGGTTCATTCTAAAAAGAAGCCCTGGTGTCCAGACCTGTCTCCATGAACCATCAGGACTCAGACATGAGGAGAAATCCTGGGAGGTAAAAAAAAAAAAAACACCTGTATATAGTTTAAATTATTGGCCTGTATTTTTTGCAATAGTAAGGCAGAAATGGAAAAAATATTTTCTAAACTGTCGAAATTGTTAAATTATGATGCAAAATCAGTTGTTCGTGTTCATTTGCAGTGTTTTATTTTCACTAAAACTCTAAATCTAATTTGGTTTTTTGGTTTTTCTTCATTTCAAACAGTCCCTACACTGGTTTAGTGAACATTATATTGTAAATTAATGTCAGATATTAAAAGTTCCACGTGTTGTGGGAAATTGAGACAAAGTACTCGCTCACAGGACATTTTCTGTCGATTTTAGTTTAAAAAATCAAAAATCCCAGGTGGACAAAAGGGTTTTTAATGGGCTATGAGCAAGGCCACCTTAATGCACAGGTTCACCTGGGCTGAAGGCCAGGGGCCTGTGATATTCAGGGGTCTCTCATTTCAGGTAAAAACAAACAAAAACCCAGTGTTTAATAACTTGTCCAGTTTTCTGCCAGTCATCTTATCTGCTCATCTGTGGCTGCTGATTGGTCTAAATGACGTGACCCATGTGGGCTATAAGGCCATTGGACCATAAGATGACCAATCAGATTATGTATTGGTGATTTTGGGACATGTTTCTTTATTATTAAGAAAACATGAGAAATGCTGGGAAATAAAATAGAGAGGCACTCAGGCAACGACAGCACTTCCTGAGAAGGTTCATGATAAAGAGTCACTCTAACAGACCAATTCTGACAGAATTCTTCAAATCATTTAAATCAGAAGCTGAACAGAGTTCATTCTGTCGCAGACAGCAGAGTGGACAGTGTGCGCTCTGCAACAGGATGCTCCTGGAGAGAGGGGGAGACAGGAGGAGGGAATCAGACCAGAGGAGACAGCAGACAGAGGCAGCAAAGCAGGTAGAAGTCCCTTAAGTCAGTGACACTGGGCGAACATCAGTAAACACGTTTATTCTTTCAGGGACCAGAGCCAAGTCAAAGCAGTGTTAACTTTCAGCAAAATATTTTAAAAAAGAAAACATTTTCTCAATAAGCTATTTCAGCTGCAAACTGATTAATAGGAAGCCTGTGCTCAGAGAATATATGTGTGTAGATTTATATAAATATTTATATATTTATATAAATGTGGGGCCTACAAAGCCCCCGAGGCCTATCATCAGCAGGTTAACATGTGGCCCTAGCTATGAAAGATCAATTAAATTAAAAATGTTTATGTTTTTGGCTAAATCTGTACTTTATTAGATTAGCCAGTTATTTATGGTTATTTGTAGCAAGGCGGATATAAATAAACACCCATGAACAGTTGGAAAAAGAGAGCGAGGTAGAGGGGCCAACGCATTGAAAATCTTTTGTTCCTTCATCCTTAGAAAACTCACTCCGAACTTTTCTTGAAAGTTGAGAGCTCTGTATACCTCACCTTGACGACGCGCTCTTATCTCACTGAAAGCACACAAAAGGGCGAAGTAAGACTTCCTGTCTTTCACCTTCCTTTTTATGAAGCTGGCTACGTTTCGGAAAGTCACGGTCCACTTATTACGACATGACGTAATCTAGAGGTTTTTTTTTAAATGAAAATCTTTATTTATAATTCAAAAACTTTCAATACAGAATAAAAATGGTATAAAAAGAAGTAAAATTGAAATTAGAGTAAAACACAAAGGAATAAAACTGAAATATTAACATTAAAACAAACAAAACATACAGCCAGAGATCTTGTTAATCAACATTCACATTGAGTTTGTCTATAATACATTTAGATGTGATTGCTTTTTTATTTTTAAGAGTATCAATTGTGTTGATATATATCTTGAGTTCTTTGTAGAAATGATTTATGTTTGGTTTAGATTGTGCCCATTTCTTTTTATGTATATGAAACTTTCCCAACAGGAGCAGAAGTTGTACTAGATATGAAACATCCTTATTTATGTCCTCATCTTCAGAGCATAGAATAACGTCCTTCTCAGTGATTTGGATTCTTCTTCCAGTCTTCTGTGTTATGAATTGCTGCAGATCCGACCAAAATGTTCTTGTTTTATCACATTGATAGAGTAGGTGAGAGATTGTTTCCACATGTTGTTCACAAAATGTATAATTATAGTCAATTTCTAGTTTAAATCTTTCCAGTGTCTTTTTAGCAGGGTATACATTATGTACAATTTTATAAGAGACCTCTTTTATCTTGTTAACAATGCAGTATTTCTCCCAAATTAACCATATCTTATTTCAATTCACATTTCCATAACGGGAGGACCAAAAACATTTCCCAAAAGGTAAGGTAACATTCTGCAGACATTTCCTCATTAGTTTATTAGAGCAAACCTTTTTAGTGACGTCTACTTCACTAGGTAATATGGAGTTCCTGAGTGGATCTCCAAATGGTATATCAAAGTTAGTTCCCTTAAATAGTTGTAACAAATTTGCTGGTACAGCATCAAAAACCACTGCATATTCCTTGGGTGTTGACTATGCTGACTATGTCAGCATAGTCTAGAGTGGGCAGAAGCAGTTGTGTGGCTATTCTTTTTCTAACCAGAAGATTAAAACAGCTAACAGATTGATAGAGTACTTTGAGACGAGAATTGAGTTTATGTGTAGTGGCTTGAATATGAGTTTTAAAGGAGATCTGATTCCAGCCAGACACCAAGGTATTTATAGGTCTCAGTTTGCTCCAGAGGGGAACGGTCAAGAAAATGAAGATTAAGATGTTTTTCAGCTATATCCCGATCTTTCCTTTGGAACAGTAATGAGTAGGACTTGGATTTATTGAGAAGAAGTTTATTGGCTGATAGCCACTGCTGAACTGAATTGAAGTCATGTTGTAAAGAACGACTAATCCCGGCAATAGTTGGCTTACTACTGTAGATGACTGTATCATCAGCATAAAGATGAATATTGCAATCTGTGCAACATAGAGGCATATCATTGACAAATATGGAAAATAATAAAGGTCCCAAAGACGAACCTTGGGGGATACCTTTAACAATACCAGTGAAATCAGACTGAGAGCCCCTAAACGACACACACTGGAGACGATGATGCAGATAGGAGTTGAACCACAGTAGAGATGATCTCGAAAGGCCAATAGCTTGCAATTTATCCAGTAAGAGGTAGTGATCAACTAAATCAAATGCTTTGGAAAGATCCAAGAAAACGGCACCGGTACATATGTCACGGCCCCCGTGTTTGTTTCCTGTGGAGCCTCTCTCCCTGTTGGTCTGCTCAGCAGCTGCTTGCCATGAGGGAGGAGCCGAACCAAAAGGGGCGTCGTCTTTGGCACGGCTCTCAACAACTGGCATGTCAGCGCCATGGCAACGGAGCTGTCAGCTCACGATGACGTCACCGCGGAGCGCCGTCGGCTCCCTCAACCAGCTGCAGCTCATTGTGGACTGATTACAGAAAAGGGTATAAAACAGGTTCAACACGGACGCTCGAGGAGCTACCTTACCCTGTGGTAGACTCCACGTCTGCTCCAACCTTTGGTATAAGTTTGAAAGAGATATATCTGTAGAGAGTGATTTAGAGAAACAAGAGCTTGTAGTTAGTTAATGCTCTGTGTGAGAGTTTCTCTTTGTGTATTAGAGCTGGAAGTAAATATAACCAGCTAAGGTGGAGCTTTGTTTTGACTTTTGTTTTTCTTTTGACTAGTTGGGAATTTGTAAATAGTTTGAAAACCCAATCTTTTGTTGTTAATAATTTGTTTGTTTCTTTTCCTACCAGATTTGGGGGAGGCCGTCCTGTGTTCCTTTTGGTCCAGTGGAGCACCTGTTTTTCTTTTGGTAATATCTTAGAGTTTGTTGTTAGTTTTGTCCCTCCCCCTGCTGGTAGGTTTTATTTTGGTTTAGGGTATTTGTTTTATCCCCCAGGGTTGTGTGTGTAGTTTTGAGTTGTTAGTTTTACCCGGCCCTGGGGCGCTTTCTGTTTAATAAACAAATAACTTTTATTGCATTTGAGACTCTCAGACCCTTTTCTTTCTGACGACGCCACACCACCTAAAAAGGGAAGTTGTAAGACTCTCCACATTAAAACTCACACATGTGAGAAGCCTTTCTCATGTAAGACCTGTGGAAAAAGTTTTAGTCTCGGGGGGAATTTAACTCTCCACATTAAAACTCACACATGTGAGAAGCCTTTCTCATGTAAGACCTGTGGAAAAAGTTTTAGTCTCGGGGGAATTTAACTCTCCACATTAAAACACACATGTGAGAAGCCTTTCTCATGTAAGACCTGTGGAAAAAGTTTTAGTATCAGGGGGAATTTAACTATTTCTTATGTGAACATTTCTTATACTTTAAGTTTTTTTTTTTTTTCATGTAGGTCTGTGTTTACACCCGTGGTATCACTCTTGTCATATCCTAATTACGATTCTTTATATTTATTAGATTTGAAGAAAGCCATTTCTTCAAAAAACAAACCAGGCCAAAATCTTCAGCAAAGCAGAGGAAAAAATCTGAAAGGTGAGTTTTATCTTCAATATCCTTTTTTTTAAATTAATTTATTTTTTTTACTGACAAATTTTTTTTTCTTTATTCAGACTTGGAGAAGGCCATTTCTTCACAAAAGAAGGTTGCCTACACTCTTCAGCAAAGCAGAGGAAAAAATCTGAAAGGTGAGTTTATCTTCATAATGTATTCAACAATTTCTTTTATGTTTTTATTGATAATAAATAAAACATTTTTTTGTATTTTAGATTCGAAGAAAAAGCCCATTACTTCTGAAAACAAACCTGCCCCCGTTCTCCAAGCAGGAGAAACACATTTGGAGGGTGAGTATAAAATTAAAAAAAAAAAATATATATATATATATATATATATATATATATATATATATATATATATATATATATATATATATATATAGATAAATAAATATACTTAATTATTTTTGAATATCAATATTGTCTTATTGTTTGACAGGGACATTCGAGAGGAGCCAAACCTTACATGAACCACCTTCTAAGAAGGTGCGAAGATTTCTTGAAACCAGTCTCCAAGTAATGAAGAATGTGAATTCAAATGCCACATTTGTAAAAGAGTCTTGGGTGTTGTATGATCTTTTATTTTTTAAAAAGAAGAAAATGGCAGACCTTAATGATTTGAAAGAAGTTGATTTTGATCCCCGATTCAAAACACCCTTCTCCTGTTTAATTTGTGGACCGAGTGGATCTGGGAAATCCTTCTTTGTAAAATATGTTTTGGAGAATTCTAAACGTGTGATGGATTCTGTACCAGAAAATATTGTATGGATTTATACATCTTTCCAACCATTGTATGCTGAACTACAAAAGATGAATAAAGATATCAAATTTGTTGACGGCCTGCCTCATTCGTTTGAAGATGAAGAATTGTTTCCTCCTCATCAAAAACATTTGATTATTTTGGATGATGTAATGCAACAAGCTAGTGACCATCCAGAAATAGTAAAGATCTTTACTCAGTTCAGACATCATAAAAATATGAGCGCTATGATGTTAACGCAGAATGTCTTTCATCAAGGAAAATACAGCAGAACCATCAGTTTAAATTCAAATTATTTTGTCTCGCCTCGCCTTCCTCCGCTTATCCGGGTCGCGGGGGCAGCATTCCAACTTGGGCAGCCCAGGCCACCTTCTCCCCAGCCAAGTCCACCAGCTCCTCAGCTGGGACGCCCAGGCGTTCCCAGGCCAAACTGAAGATGTATTTCCTCCAGCTTGTCCTGGGTCGACCTGGGGGCCTCCTGCCGGCAGGACATGCCCAGAACACCTCCCGAGGGAGGCGTCCAGGAGGCATCCTTACCAGATGCCCGAACCACCTCAACTGGCTCCTTTCGATATGGAGGAGCAGCGACTCTACTCCGAGTCTCTCCCGGATGTCCGAGCTTCTTACCCTATCCCTAAGGCTGAGCCCGGCCACCCTGCGGAGAAAACTCATTTCAGCCGCTTGTATCCGCGATCTCGTTCTTTCGGTCACTACCCAAAGCTCATGACCATAGGTGAGGATTGGGACGTAGAC
>SSNR01001976.1:0-11187 GCA_006937965.1 Callopanchax toddi
TGGATCTCACTTTTTAGAATCATGATGACTGGCCTGATACTTGTGTGTTTGTGTCTTTTCTGTCCCTCAGACCCAATCAGCTGAGGCACAAGGCCCCACCCATTCTGAGCCTACTGATTTATTTATAGGGCAAACCTGACCTATTGGAATTTTATTGGATTGAATTGATGTTTTTTGGGAGGCACTTTTCAGTTAATTACAATTCATAAAACCAGAGGCAGCAAACTTTGTGATAATTCATATTTTTTAGGGTTAACATACCTGGTCTCAGTTCCAAATGGATTTTCTGAGGTCTGACCTGAGTGACCTCAGCTGTACCTGATGCCTTGTCACTGAGCGGATCATCCTTTATGATCGTTACGGTGCTGGAGGGAAACTCCACGGCGTCTTTACTGCACCCCTCGTTTATCAGGTTGTCTTTGAGGTCACAGCGAGAAACACCAGATCCTTTTATCCCAAGTTCCTAAAAGCAGACACTCCGTTAAACAGTCAGAGTGTTGAGGAGAATCACCAAGAACATTCTTTAAAGTAAAAAACAGGAAACAAGTTGAGAAATTGGGTTTTGTTGCAACTTGTTTCGAGAAGCATGAGTGGGCGGGGTATTTAGGCACTATAGTTGTTTTTTTTTTTTTTTTTTACCTCCTGTGAACACCAGGCACAGCTGGGATGAACAGCAAGGCATTCCTGACAAGTGGTGACTCCTCGTGAGGTGCAAATATTGGAGCCTGTGGAAACAAATAAATCACTGAATATGTAACGGAATTAGTTGCTATTATAATTTTTGCAGGTTCAAATATACAAATAGGCCCAGCCTGTCTTGGCTATGTTATCTCGTGTGGAGCGTGCACTGAAATAAATGGTTAGTTTTACTGATTTAATCACATTTTTTGATTCTACATATTTAATTCAATTAATTGCAACATTTAATGCAATTATTTTAAAAAGCACATTATTAATTCAGTAAATGTAACTTGAAAAAAATATGTACACCCAACATGACCATTACTTAATTTATTTCTGTAAAATAATGTCGGTTTTACTTAATTTATTTATGTTGGATTTACTGAATTAAATTTCGTGCAGCACTCATGACGAAGGAAAATTGAGTAAATTGAACTAAACATTTTTTTCAGTGTGGCTTACAAAAACATAGAAGATACCAAATTACAAAGGAGGAAATCAAAAGATAAACAGACAGAAATCTGCCATTTTATTAGGAACAGCTGACCCTCTAACACATATGAGGTTATCCTGTTAGAAGTTCCTCATATAAACTGTTCAAACATTATTAAAAAGTTAAATAAACTTGGATAAATAAACAAAACCAGGTGGAAATGCAAACATTTATTCAAGCCTTCTAATAAATCAGATTTTTTTGCTTTATTTTTGGTCAAATCTGACATAAAATGAATTCAATTCAAGCTGGTTTGGTTCTGTAATCAGTGATTTTAGTGTTACAGCTGAGACCGGAGGTCACCTCGCCCTGGGAAACATCTCAGCTGTTTTTACTCCCTTATAAGGAAAAGTGGAGAGAGTTTCAGGAATCACGTCTCATCCTGTTCAAGTTAACACTTTTAATTCCCTTTAGAATAATAAATACCTGACAGGAATCTGAAAGTAGCAGGTGAAAACATCTTACCGTGGACGGATGATGCTGAGAAAAGCAGAAAGAGTAAAGTGACTTGGCTGGATGGAGCAGACATGACCGGAGCGGAGACGCGTCTTTAACGCGCGTTTTGCGTGTCTGGATCTAAACTTCATGGGCTGGTTCCTCCCAGACGGGCGCGTGATGGGGACACGCAGCATTTATGGCGTGCTCAGACGCGCACGGGGGCGAAGCGTTAATCTGAGGGATGAGATTAGGATTATCTGACTCCACACACAGATTAGGCAACTCAGACTGCATGTTTTTTATGTGCGTAAAACTTCAGAAAAACTTTTATTTTTGTATAAAAAGCTGCAGAAATGGCAAAATCACTGTAATAATATGATAAATAATTATTTTAGATTTCACCACCTGCTGCCTATGAGCAAAAATTATTGTTTGTCCTGTTTTTTCTTCATTTTTGACTAAAGAATTGCACAAAAACACCATAAAATCAACCAATTCCATTTCAAAGAGTCGCTTTTGTATGTTATGGTTTTAACTTGATTTTATTTATTTATTTTATTTTTTATCTTGGGATATGGACAAACCTTTTTGTCTGAAATAAAGTTTCATTCATTCACTAAAACGAGTCTATTTAATAAAACAGCGCCTCTCAGCTCTTTTATTTGTAAGTTAATTATAAACTAATAAAGTTATCGTTTAAAAATAAATTATTTGTAATTCTTTTTAAATTTCCAGGGAGAGAGTTTGTGTTCTGAAGCAGTTTGGACTGATTTGATGTCACTCTGCCCTCTACTGGACTGAATAAGCCACTGCATGCAACAATTCCTCTCTAAATATTTAGATGTATCTTTAAAGTTTTAGGTTAGATTACAAAACTTAGATTTAACTTTATATGTTTAGATTATAATCCAAAAATGAGATTCTAATACTTAAATATTTCGTGTTGATTTTAACATTTAGATTCCATTAAAATAACTTGATACATTTGGATTAAATTCCTATTATTTAAATATAACTTCATATAAATTGAGATTGGATTAAACACATTTAGACTGAGCCTAATTATGACACTAAATGTGGTCAAATATAACTTTAAAACTTTACTTCACACTCAACGTTACAGCGGGCTACATTCCAAACTGCTGGGTTATAAATTAATAATCCATCTCCAGGAGAGGGATCCATTCTGGTGGAACTTCTGACACCTGCCAGCTGTTAGACACAAAAATGAGGCAGAAAGTAGAAGATGAAAGTCCAGATCTTATGGTGTGCTTTGTGGTGGGGGTTTGCAGAGGCAGAAAATACATATTTTTGCACTTGTCCATTTATTGAATCTTATTTGAGCGCTCGCTCCTTTTCTCCAGCCTGTTGCTAAGTTACTGCCATCCTCGCCCAAGAACTACCGCAAAGAAGAAATGACAGAAATAGAGAAATAAGTATAAGCTATAAGAGTTAACTGTTCTGCTGGCATCACACTTTCAGCGTAGGTGGGTGGAGATAATCCACATAACAATGAAAACCCTGCTTCAGTAATGACTGATTTGGATCTATTGGCTCCACCTGTGGCGAACAGCCCCCTCGCATGAATGGCGTTTTGGGAAAGAAAAAGAAAAGTTGCAGACTGGGTCAGATGGCAGCCAATTAAGAGTGAACAAGTGGGTGGAGTGGGGAGGGGGGTGGAAGGGTCCTGACCTGCTTTATGGATCCATCCGGAGCCCTTTAAGCTTCTCGCTGAGTCTGAGAACGCGACACAATCGCTCTCAGACAGAATCTGTGTTTGAGTGACCGCAGCAGCTTTAATAGGAGGGGGGGTCAAGTGAGTTTTCTTCTGCTGCTTTATGAAACCCGGCCGCCGCTGATGTATTTGTGACGCCTTTTAGTCTGATCTCCTTCCTTCTCAAGCCCCCCTGGATCTGTGGCTTACATTTCTGTTTCAGAGGATGATGTGAGAAAAAAACCAGAGAACAAGCAAACAAACAGCCGAGAACACGTTAAGATGGAGAGATGGAAAGGCTTTTCTCCTTCTGATTTAGGAAAAGAATGATACAAAAACTGTCTGATGGAGGGAAATAGAGAGGCAACCCTAAATGACCTTCATCGGTGCACAGATTGGTGAATTCCTAGCACAATTATCTCTGCAAATTAAAGGCATCTCCTCCTTCAATAAGTAACTTTGCTGACTGATGTTTGCTTGGTGTCGTTGGGTTAATGTTGGGCATGAATCTGCAGCAGTGCAAATGATCTAATTAGGTTCATTTCATTAGGAGCAGAACCTTTAAAGATCAAAAACATGACTTTTAGCATTTTCTCTCTATGAAAATATGTTGTTTAATTGCACACCTCACTCTCCCTGATGCTTCCTGGCATTTAATTATCCCCAAACTCCTCCTCCAAGGGTCGCAAAGGTGCTGCTGCTTAAACAGGAGCATCTTAGGAGGAAGTCTTAATTGGAAAGAAGATATTTCATGACTGTTTAAGTCCCAAGTCGTGTTGGTCTCCATTAATAGAGCCGATGTGGTAGTGGGGAGGAGGGTGGGGTCAAAAGACATGCCTCTGTTGCTAAGGATGTCTAGTTTGTGTTGCTATGGCTGCCAGTTTCCTCATGTCAGAACTTTTTCTTCAACTGTAAAAGACAGAAGGCTGCGGCGCTGTGGCCGAGCACGCAGCCGCGAAATCTCACCGGTCAGTTCTGAACGTCTCCCAGATCTGACAGGAGGAGCCGTTTGAAGCCGTCTGACGGAGGTCCAGTCCGGCTGACGACACCTGCAGGGAGAACATCTGAGAGGAAGTCTCATTTCACAGCATCTCCAGAAAGAAATGATTAGATTCAAGTGTTATGGAAGTTTCTTATCAAGCAATGAGATATCAGTCTTAAAAGTTTTAAGAAAGTTTATTACTTGTTAACAAGGAGACGTTACACCACAGAGGTCTGAGGAATAAGGTCTGACCACAGCAGTTCTGAGTCTGCTTTTAAAACCCTCCTCTTGTTCCCCCCTCCCCTACCCACCATAAATCCTACCCATCCCAAAAAGAGTGGAATTCTATGTTTTAGCATCTGCCCCTAGGGGGTCTCTTAGAGGTAGAGGAATTTACCCCTCCCTGACAGGAGACGAAGACATCTGTTTACTACCCCCCTGATAAGAACAGGAGATGGCCCCTTCACCACAGGAGGCTGAGACTTTGTTATACTGCCCCCCCCCTGATAAGGACAGGAGATGGCCCCTTCACCGTAGGAGGCAGAGACGTGTTATCAGCTGGATTCCAACAGGCTGGCATTTTGTTTGTCATTTAACTAATCATTATAGAAAAAGAAAACCTATCATATAATTTTACTAAAAGTGACTAACAAAATTCCACTACACAAGACAGATAGTTGATGTATTATTTTTAAAAAGATTGTTGTTGTTTTTTTGGGGAGTGAAACTGGTGATGTTGCCGGACCCAAAACTGCAGTATAGACCAGAAAAACACAAGGACCTACGAAACCGAGCACATTAAATACAGAGAGGAGGTTCAACTAACGCTGAGGTAATTTACTCCAGGTGGGAAAACTCAGTGTTTTTGCCCTTGAGCTGAAAAGCCATCATCAATGGAGCCCAGATACCTTGATTCACCATGACAACAGGAAAAGAAGCAGGAAGTCCTTCTAAAAGTCAAAACAATCAAAGGTTTTCTGCCACATAAAGGTGTTACCCATCATGTCTGAGGTGTGTTCATGCATATTTAACCCTCTGATGCTCAATGTGCTTCTCTGAGCTCTACCTCCGCAACAGGATTAGTACGTTCCTTAAAAACCTGACTCCTATGTTTTTTGCCCTCTGTTGGGGGTTCTAGGTACTACATTTCCCCATATTATAGTCATGTTATTTATTTCCATAATATAGTAGATAATTATATAATTGTTAATATAGTTAGTTTAGTTTTAACCCTTGAATAATTTTCTTGAAAAGGTGTTTTTGCATATGGATTCTGATATAACACATTATTTAGACTAAATTATAATTTTGATGGGATATATTATATTATTAATTTACTTGTCAAATGTATATTTCAAACTAAAAGTCCAGCTGAGTAACCATTTGAATGAGTCGGGTTAATTACTCCTTTAAGGAGAATGACATCAGCATTACTCTGACTTCTATTTGACCACGATTGTGTTATATCCCATGTTTAGAATATTTTTAAATAAAATAAAATACAAAAATCTGATTCTCTATGTAGTATTTCCGATATGTAAATGTATAAAAGAAGCAGCCCACTGATGCAAGACTGAGGAAGTTCTAGTTTAAAGTGATAATATGCAACTTTTTCATATTTATAAACCTTTTCCTTGAGCCAGTCTGTGCTAATATGACTCTTTACAGAGTTAATGAAAAGTCACTTAGCCCCATCTGTCTCACGAGGGTTAGGCTAACCCAAAGTGGCTAGCTGTTATGCTAGCGCTGGAGTGTTTTTAGCTCATGATTCCTGATTTTTCCCATCTCTCCCTGCTTGAACACAGCTGATTTCTTTGAAGGAGTAAATAACCGCTCCTGTAGAAAGCTATGAAGGCTGAGGAGACATTTCAACAGGTAGATTTAGGCGTTTAGAAGCTGAAACAATATGCTAACTTTTTAATGCAGTGATTTAAAACGGACACCAGAGGGCGCCCAAAACAAGCAAAACTGCATATTACCACTTTAAGCTGTTCTGATTCTGATGAAACAGGTTTTTTTTTTATAAAAAGCTCCACAGAATTCTATTTTTTCTAGTAAAACATAAAGAAGTGATCGATGACCTTAAGGTTTTTGCTAAGTTTAGCACATTTGAGGGACATTGGGAAACTGGATTGTTCTCATTTCAATTGAAAAAGCAGAAAAAAGGTGTTAAAAGGTCAACTCCTGACCTTTTAACACCTTATGGTATCGCTAGCATCACTGCTGGCTTGGAGACAAGAGACTTTGGACAAATGAAGGACGACTTTGGTCAAAACAAATGTGAATTGAATCTCTAAAGAATGCAGAGGTTTATTTTATTTTGGTGCCCCTCCCTTCACCTCGACGTGTCTTTTTAGAAACCCCACGTTTCTAAGTAAAGGCATCTCATCCCCCTCTTCTCCTCAAAACCAAAATAACTTCACCAACCATCTGTCACTGAGCTCACGGGTCTTCTGTTGCTTAGAAACAAGTCCGACCCTCGTGCTCATGTGTGCAGCCTCATATGAATTTATAGTTTCTACATTTACATTCAACAATAACCGCTAGTTAAGAAAAGAAACCGCTTCCCATCATGCATCAGTGGAATGTGCAGCGTTCACTGATGCAGCGTTGAGTCTGAGGTTTAAAATCATCAACGGGATTCTTTTATGCTTTTGGTGAGAAAACGAACCATAATTACTCCACAGTGAAATAAATTGGTTGATTTCTACCCTGTCAAGTGAATCTCTGCTGCTAAATAAAAAATATCCTCAAACTGGATTTCATTATGAACAAAAGCAGTTTCTCCTCCATTGATGAAGGGTCTGCCACCATCAGGAGGCTGTTTGGGAAAGAAGCTAATCGCTGTTTGTACACAAGAGCATCCATAATTAGACTTCACGGGTTTTGTTTAAGCAGATTAATCTGACAGCTCATAAGTTAAAGAGTTGCCTCAAATTGTTTAAAGCTGATTTAAAAAATATAATAATCTGTTTTTAGTCATTTTTGCAGCTTCGCATCCTTAGTTATTTAAATAAACGATGAGGAAAATGTTCTAAATTTGTGTTTATTGACATAAAAATGATTTTTTTTAAAGCTTTTGATTTTGTTATAAAATTTACTTTGGGGTGACTTTTAGGATCTTCTTTATTCAGATTTCACATTTAAAAAGTTCTCCTAGATTGGCGCCCTCTAATAACAGCTACAAAGGAGTTTTAATAAAGTTAAAGGGATAGTTCAGACCTTTTGAAATGGGCCTCTGTGGAAGGTTGGTCAACAGTTAATGTTGCCGTCCGGTCGGGTCTGCGGTGGTTAACTGCTCTAGCACCACCGCGGTGGGCGGGGAGGTCTGGGACCATCTCCTGGGTCTGGGAGCTGGTTGTGCCCTCCCCTCAGGGTTCTGGTCCCCGGACCTGGGAGTATAGAGTGTGTGTGAGTGGGCACAGTGTCTATTGTGTGTCTTGCATAAATGGATGTGTGCTGTGTATGAGGGGAAAATGTCTCTCCTGGGACGACTTAGGCTCCTCTCTAATGTGGGACCTCACCCTGCTACACCTTCTTCCAGTAGGTGGTGTCTCCAGTTTGCTCCCAGTGGCTGCTTGGCAGGATCTGGGCCCTATGGCCCAGTCAGGCCTCTGCTGGGCCTCGGGGTCCAGGATGGATCTGCTCTGTGGCCGGCTGCTCTAGAGGTGGATTTTTGTACCTCTTTTACTTTTTTTTTGTTAACTTTCTCTCCCACCTCCCTTCCTTTATCCTTTCCCTCCATGCCGTGGTACACTGAATTTAAAAATTCTCTCTTGTACTCCAGAAAGCATCTTTAAATCAGTCAATCCACTGGAATGCTTTAAGTTTTGTTGCATTTTGACAGAGCTACAAGCTGAGCTCTAGCTGCTGTTAAAGGTCATGACCTTTCAGGTTTAACTTATTAGCTCAAACTAAAACATCAGGCTTTAATATGGTTGGTTCAGAGTTTAATTCAGATTTTGACATTATGTCAGTTCTAATTATCAAAAGCAACAATCAATGTTAAGCTCTATGAGCACCAACAACCTGCAGCTCACTCTGTTAGAGAGCTGACTCGCTGATGAGGACCAGATCCACTGAGACGTGGCTGCAGGATCATATCTCTGTGAACGCCTCGACCTCCTGCATCTCTCATTCTGCTATGTGTGCTGGACTTTTCTCATCTTTACACAGTCTGAATCCACCGTCTGTCGACCCAACCCCAATCAGAGCCTCTGTCCTGTCCTTCAGTCCAGACTTCTCTAACCACTGTGGTCCATGCAGGGCAGGACCTTAGTTTTGTGTCTGCTCATACTGATTTGACGTAAACTGGACAGTTCAGACTTCAAGTTTTCAGAGTTTTATGTTAAATGCTTATAAAAAGTTGTATGGCTGATGCTTCAGATCCTGAATGTCTCCAGGTTAATGGGTCATTATCAGGTTTGCCTGAAGAAAATGTCCAGGAGGTGCCCTATAATTGCCTAAAGTTTTAATGACAGAATCTTTGGAGAATGTGCTCTTTCTTCCTCGTGCACCTTACATCCAAGGCCACCTCTCTTCATTCCTCCCCCGGTGAGGGGTGGTGGCGTCGCGCTCCGCGGGGGAACTCTCCGGTTTTAAAGCGCAGCGCAGGCTGAGGCAGGAGGGAGTGTCTCCTGTTACACCGGAGGGAAACTGTGTCGCACTTTGCGCGCCCTCCCACAAACTCAAGTCAAATCTGGATAAAGCGAACTTTGGGTTTAGTTTGCTCCTCCAGCGGCGCTCTGGCGACGCGCTCGTTACGCACTGACGCTGCAGCCAAACTCCATGCCTGGCAGACCTAAGGGTTTTTTCTTCTTCTTGTTTCTTTTCTTCTGAGACCTCACATGAAGCAGCGTTTTCCTCAGAGGCAAAGTTTAGTGGAGAGACTTGCCCGCTGGAGTCTGACCGGTGATAACGAAACGGAAGCATGAACGTTTCTCTCTTCAACCTGACCCAGGACGCGCTGTTTAACGGCAGCCAGACGCTCGCCGGAGCTCTGGCTACATATTCCGGCAACGGCACGGACAACGTGGTGACCGGAGACGGCGGA
Organism: Callopanchax toddi; assembly: GCA_006937965.1. NCBI lineage: Eukaryota > Metazoa > Chordata > Actinopteri > Cyprinodontiformes > Nothobranchiidae > Callopanchax > Callopanchax toddi. The sequence continues at coordinate 9,362 of SSNR01001976.1, forward strand.
GGGTCTCTGGTGCTGCAGCAAGACGAGCGCAAACTCTTCGTCACGCGGGTGGTGCAGATCGCGGTGCTGTGCGTCCTATCGCTCACCGTCATGTTCGGGATTTTCTTCCTCGGCTGCAACCTGATGATCAAATCAGAAAGCATGATCAACTTCCTGGTGAAGGACCGGAGACCCTCCAAAGACGTGGAAACTGTTATGATCGGGCTCGGCTAGAAGACGCGGGAGCTGCGCGTGAGAGATCCGGTTGATCTGGTGCGAATTTCAAACCCTCGGGTCAAGATCTGCATCTCCACCCGAAACTGTGCGTCCTGAGAGGAAAAGATATGCAAAAGTATCAGATTTCCTTCCGAGAGGGCTACCGGGAAGTAGTCCAACGACCAACGTTTGTGCGTAAAGTTTGTGCGTAAAACCCAGGCAGCCGTTTACACGTTTACAGTTGAGTATCTTTAAGTGATTTGAATTTTGCCAACTTGAACAAAGCACCGACGATGTTTACAAGCTGTTACCTCATGCTGTTTCATTCTTTTACGAATTTAATTTAAAATTCAGCCCAGAAGCATGATTGTGAAAGCCTAAAGCTGCAAGTGTGACGTGATGTGGGTGTTTCTCCGGAGAAAACAAAAAGTATTTTTACTGGTCATGCTGGGTAAAAAAAAAAAAAAAAAAAGCAACACCTTTGAGGTCTTTTGTAGGATGTTTTGATGACAGCTGATTCTGTTTGGCATGCTCGCTGATCGACCTGTGAAGTGATTTTTGACACGTTTTGCACTTTTGAAAGTTCTGATGCTGCATGAACTATTTTGTACCAAATCATTGAAACTGCAGCATGAAATTAAAATATTGAAATGGACAGATTCAGCTTCGTCGTCTGTTAATCAGCTGGTTTTTGGACAAATCTTCTGCCTCATAAATCTTTAACCTTTGACCTCCATCAGAATTAACTTATTTTTACATTAAGAAAAAACATATCAAACACACAAAACAACTTTTTTTAAACCGTCTGCACATCCGTTTTATAATTAAATAGCTCTTTTATTCACTCATTTCAGTCAATTTAGGTTTTTTAAGGAGATTAAAACAGAAAAGAAACATATTAAATGATGAACATTAACTAAAAGCTTTTATTTATATTGTTATGATTTCATTTAAACTCTGAGGTTTGCAATCATGCAGCTTTAATCCAAATATTGAAGCATTTTCTCAAAAGCAAAATGTAAAAGATGGGTTTTATGTCTTTATTCAAGCAGAATGTAATTAAATCTGTAATATAATAGCAAAAAATAATAAATATTATGACAATATTAATAACAATTCCATCCAAAAAACAACATGTTTCATAGAAAATGTGTTTTTTTAAAGCAGCAAACTTTTAATCTATTTAATAAACAGTTTGGAGGGTGAATGCAGAGGATACAGCTTATGAATGTCTCCCCTCTCACAATATGTTTGATTTATAATCATAAAAACTGATTATACTAATCAGATTTGTCCTAATTAAATACCCACATTAAAAAAAATCAAAGCATATCGGATCATCCAAAAAACAAGCATCATAAAAACACCTCAGCTCTTCTTTTATCTCTGAGTTTTAGATGTTTTCTTTAAAAATATGTGATTTAAATCATGGCGAGCAAAACAGATGCTTCAACAGTTGGTTTTTATCCGTTTTAACAAACCAACTCCAGCTATGATTGAGCAACCGTCTCCTGAAATCTACCAATAAATCAATCAAATCAACATTCTGAACAACTTAATGCTGAGGGGAGATGAGAAACATGTTCATCTGCAAAAATATGATCCACTAAATGTTTAAAATAAAGACATTA
>SSNR01001980.1:0-11177 GCA_006937965.1 Callopanchax toddi
CAGATGATGTCAAAGCGGGATTAGTTAGTTAGTGTCAGAAGGATCCAGTTTGAGGAAGATGTGTGCGTGCATGTGGACATGCGCTCAAGGCAGAACTTATCCAACAGGATGAAAACAAGTCAGGACGTGGTTACATGGTTCACCTGTGCAGGCAGAGCTGTTACACAATCCACGCTTAATATAATAATAAAAAAAACACCACAGTTCAAGGTGGAAATATTCAGATAAACTTTCTGTAATGTTTCCTTTCCACATCACATGTTTTCTCTTCTGATCTATACAAATATTTACTGTCAGATCCAGGCAGCACCGCCGTGTTGAACGATTCGTATCGATGTGGGTTCACAGGCTGTTGTTTCCTGCAGTGACAAGTCGGCTTTAAATGTTTAAACTCTGTGGCCAAAAAGCAGGCTTGTCCCAGCAGTCAACATCTGGTGACTCACATCATTTACCTTTGTTTTAAAACTCCCTGACAGCTGCAGTGTTTTCATGACTTCAACTTTCTTGAACACCTGGCAAAATGTTAACTTAACCCCCCGTTTTCAGAGAAGAAACCTCACGAGTTTATTTTTGAAGCAGGAGGACAGAAAAGAGTTCAGCAACCTGTGAAAAACAAGTTTAGCGTTTGACGTGTTTTTGGTTTTAATAAGACTTTTGTAGTTTGATTTGATTCCTGATAGGGTTTTTTAATGTTTATTTAGGTTATTTTGTCTCATGAGCTGGTTTCTCAGCCAATGGATGGACAGTTTTCACCTGTTCTGCATCTATAACCTGCACATCTGTCACCATTCATAAATCACCTTCTACTTCTGGTTTCTGGTGTAATTTTATAGTTAGAATCCTGAATAAACCTAGTTCCTGTTTGCATTTAGGTCTTATCATCCAACAGAACACCTCCCACTATGGAAATAAACTTTTTGAACTTTCTATCAGCTGTTGGGTAAATTAAACCCTTCTACCTCCACCATGCAAACTCCTCAAACATGCATATTTTTATTCAGTCCATCTAATTTCCTTTTAGACTTTTGCATATTTTGCACATCAGTTTAAATGGCAGCTGTGTGTATTTATTATTATAAGTGAACCTTACAGACAAAGTCTTTGTGTAAACTTTGCTATAATCCTGGTTCTGACTACATCGGCACAAAGGGTTAAATAAATGGAATCATTTACTATTTGATTTGCTAGTCTTGTTTTGAGTCTCACTCCATTGGTTTTCCAACCACATGCCTTCTGGTATGTTTTTGTAAATGTTTAGTTCATTCAGGTTTCATGTGTTCTTGCACAACTGGCATCACAAGAACCTGTCGACCAGCTAACTGTTCATGTGGTTTGTTTCTAGGAAATGTAGAGGGATTTAGTTGTTCTGCCTTTGAATGAAACATTTAATTAAAAACATGGTTTTAGTTTTCTGAATCACCAGTTTGATTTGGAGATCAGAGCTCCCTGCTGCATCTCTGCTTTCTGGATCACAGACACAGCTAAATTAATGTGCAGCAGTTCAAACTGATGATGCTTTTTAAAACATTTGCAACTATTTCTGCTGAAGGACTGAAGTAAACAAGCTAGAGTGAACTAACAGAACCTTTAGCTCACTTTTATGAGGTGAATTTTGCTTCAAAAAAACAAAAGGTTTTCAATATAAAAACAGATTTGATTGCAAAACTTTTTAAACTACTAAACAACTTTATTTTGAAGGTAAAATATTGTATAATTATCATTTAAATTACAAGTTAAAGTTTTGTTTGTGCATCAGAAAGCTTTGGTTGCAACTTTTTATTGGAACCAAAAGTTGTTGCAGGTTGCAGACGTGTACTTCCTGGGCGGGGCTTATGAAACATGAAACATGTTGATGAAACATGTTAGACCGTTTCTATTGTTCAGCCTCAGCTGAGACCGTTTGCTGAGTTTGTGATGCTGCTGCAGCTGCTGCTACATTACATTACATGTTATTCAATGAAAAAAGTACCATAAATGGGCCTGTGTAAATTTAGAGGTGGACTAAGTGTCATATTCTGCCCCCTGGTGTCCAGTTCATGCCTGTGTTTCTCCTGTGTCCTGCACTAATCCCCTCCAGGTGTGTCTCGTCTCCTTGATTAGCTCCCTGTCAGTGGCTGTGTCCGAATTCAGGGGTAGGATGCTTCTGAGGACGTGGACTTGGTCTACCTAGGTTGGGTCCTTGCTCAACCGCTAAGAATGGAAATAAACGGCTCTGAATTCTAGTCTCATACTTATCCCCGCCCCTCAGTCCAGTCGCTTAGCAACCGTGACAGCGCCGACAGACAGGCTAAAGCTAATAAAATGGATCTAAAGAAACACTTTAAGCTCTTTATGGTGACTTATTTCCTCAACTTTCATTTAAAACATTCAAGCTAGCTTACATTGATTTCTTGTCTTAAATTACATGAAAAATAAAGCATTCAACCTCTTTTATGGAGATTTTTATTATTAAACTTCTTATAAAGAGAAGCAAAAAATTCCTAAACACAAGCTTTTTATAATCTTTTGGAAAACTGACATTTAAAACTGGACTGCTCTCTGGGTTTTTCTGCTACTGCTGCAAAATTGATGAACCAGTAGAATCCAACGGCCGGCACGCAAAGCATCCTGGGATAGCCTTAGCCAGCGAGGATACACCAGACCCATCCTCGAAAATGAATGAGTATCCTTCAAATTCAGACAGCACTCGTCGCAGCGCTGTGACGTCATCGGTCTCGAAATGCGTCCTCATAAGCATCCTACCCCTGAATTCAAACACAGCCTATATATGCTGTTTAGTTCAGTCACTCCCTGTTGGTTCCTTGTGTTGCATCCCGCCTCCTGTGCCTCCTGAGTTCATTCCACAATAAAGCTTCTTTAGTTCAACCTCACCTGTTCCTCCGTCCTCCTGCGTTTGGGTCCTACAGTTCATGACACTAAGAGGTAATGTTCTAATGCAAACGTGTGGATTTTTTTGAGCAAGACTCTCTTTAAATACCTGAAAATTCACCTCTAAATTGTGACCAATCTGCAGTAGTGTCTCTCTTGGAGGAATTTAAACGATTTTACTAGAATAAACCCAACTAAACCTGATTTAAGTTTGATTTTCAAGACAACTAAGATCAATTAAACTGATTAAGGTTACTCACAACCCAGGTAGCCATCACACACACACACACACACACACACACACACCGTACAGTAGAATTTCTATCCACTGAGCGATGGACTGAGCCCCTCCTCTCTCCGTACATCAACAGGGATTATGAGTCATGCCTTTATTCCTCCTCCAGTCTCATTGATAAAAACACAAATAAAAGCATTTTGTCCCAGATCTGTTTTCATCATAGCAGCAAGCGGTCAGTGAGCAGCTGCATTTACCATCCAGCTGTTGAGCCAGTTGTAACACAGCGTGGATTAGCCTCATGCACTTAGGTAAGGAGATAAAGGTTTGAAATGGACCGAGGTCAGAGGTCAGCGTGTGATATTTGACTGTCTGGTTTTCTAAACGGACAGATTCAGGTCGGCACCATCAGAACACAAAGACTGAGGACAAAAGCACCTAAATCAGAAACTAATGTTTAGATGACAAGAACGTGCACGCAGGCTCAAAGGCACGCAACTGCTTTTTAAAAATTACAAGCATTTCAAAAACGATCACTTATAAAACACAGTCTGATCTTGATTTATGTTGCAAATTATTTGCAATAAATACTTTTGTAGAAGCTCCTTTTGAAGAAACAACCTCCAGGTGCTGATGGGTTGTACACAATGATGAGAGAGAACTTTTTAAACCATTGACTAATGAACCAGAAAACAAAGAATTATTATTAATATATAAATGTTTTATTCTCTCCAAATAAAAATAAAAAAAAATGCAGAAATTCAGTGAAAAGCCTGCAAAACTGTATGTAGGAGCTACTTTCTTGCATCTAGAATGAGCATTTGGCACATTGAACTTTTTAAACATTGTTTGCAAAGCTATTTCAATCATTGTGCTGGATGAAATCTTATTTATCTAATAGGAAACAAACTGTACCGGTTAGAAATGCACAATCAACATATAATGGGGGTTCTGCAAGGCTCTGTACCAGGACCAGTTCTATTCAGTCTCTATTATTAACATTATACTGGGGATGCACCGACAAAGATACTGGTATCAGGCCGATACCAGTACCGATCCAATGTACGTGTACTCGTTAAAGTTAACCGATACCAACTGCGGTCAGAAGGTGGCTTCACTGACTTGTCATTTGTGTTGTCGTTTTCTAGATTGGCGGCTAGGGGGAGCTGTTGAGCCAAAGAGGAAGAGTTTTGTTAGGAGTGGAAAACTGCAATAATTTCACAAAAAATGTTTATTTTTTCACATAATACTTTAGTTTTATGAGCATTTTTATTAATATATAATTTTTTTTAATCTAATTCACCCTTATTTGCTGTAACAAGCAGAGAAGAAAATAAAACCTGTCTACTAATTTATTGCATTTATTTAATCGGTATCGGTTCTCGGTATCGGCAAGTACTCAGATCCAAGTATCGGTATCGTATCGGTTAGGAAAAACATAGTATCACTGCATCCCACCAAATGTTTAGAATCAGAATCAGCTTTATTGACCAAGATTGTTGCACAAATACATACATTTAGTGTGAATTACAAGAAAAATGTAGGGACAAGTGCAACAATATGAGCCTTTTTGTTACCCTTATCGAAACATTGCTAGAATGCATAATATTTTACATTTTGAAAGTCATCAAATTTAATGGATGTTTGTCTCAGTTTAAAAGTTTCCCCACCATTAAACGATTTTATCCACAGGAGAGACGGCAAACCCGTAAAAACCAGAGAGGCCTGTTATCTCCTGAGGCGACGGAGCAGATTTAGTCAAATCAGGAGGAACACACTCCTGGAATAAATTACCAGCACATCTCTGGAACGGTGACCACTACATAACCTTTACTAAACAATTTAAACAGTGGTTAAAATCAGTTATGAACTCATGCATAAATATTTGTTTTCTTCACCTCTTTGGACTAAACTCACCTTGTTTTTTTGAACTGTCTGGGTCAGGGTTTGTGCTTTGAGTGAAATTCTTTTTGTAGATATATAAATGTATTTGTTTTTTCTTTCCTAGGACTACAGAATAAATATATAGCTATATGCATATTATGGCATATTGATGTAAACTGGGTCTGTCCATGGATTAAAGGATCAAATGTATTTTAAAAAACAGGTTTTTAGAGTTTTATCAGTTGATATTTGTATTTATAGAGTATCTCTTGCTATAATTGCTCTATTACCTTTTGTATATATTTGTTTATGATATATTCAGAAAACATGTGACAAATAAAATCCTAAAAATTCAATTTCTTTAAGTCTACAAACCAAATCATCTCTTTTGTGGATGAGCCTCAGAGGAGGGAACAGCAAAGTGAAGTCTAGAATTCATTTCAGGTCATGAGAGGCCTTTGTCAGCATAATGGACATTAATGTATGCTAAAATGTATGCAGTCGATTAAGGTCAGCATATAGATGAACTCCACTAAAAATACTGTTATGCAACATCAACAGGCCTAAAAATAAAACCCTGTGGCTGCAGAGCTTCTAGGGGTTTGAGTACGAGCTCAGAGAAAGACTTATGATCAACTTTAATATTAATAATTATATAACTTTGTCTGACTGCATTCCAGAAAATACAACTTGCCTTCTCCTATTAAAAATAGCCAAAGCTTTATATTTTAAATGCATCTTATTCAAAAGCATCCCTTGTCAAATTATTCTGAATAATTGAATGCATCAACACTGATAATAATGTACATTTAGATCAGTATTATTATAATTATTGTGTCACATCCTGCAGCCTTGAATTTGGTTTTCCTGCTTCTCCTCTGTTTTCCTGTGTTCCTCCTCCTGTCTCCCTTCACTACTCCTCCACAGGTATTTCACATTCATTCAGTCACTCACTCAGCTGCCCCTCGTCTCCCTGATCACCTTCCTCTCCTATTTAATCTCACCAGTTCTTTCACTCTTTCTGCTGGTTCCTCCTGTTGTCTACCAGAGTTTTTGTCTATTTACTTTTTAAATAAAATCCCTTTAGTTCACCTACTGCTTACCTGGGTCCTGCTTCAAACAGAAATCTGTTTGTCTGTTTGTTTTTTGTTGTTCTGAAGTTTAACCTGCTGGTGGTGGTCAGAGGGTCCAGCAGCAGCTGTATATGGCTGCTTTGATTCTGTGTCTACAGTAAAGCTCACAGTGTGTGAATGACTGACTGATGTATAGAGCTTTGTAGTCCATGTCATTAGAAAAGTGCTACACAAATGTGGGACATTTACATTTATTTATGGCTGATATGGTTTATGACCCAGAGTGGTTCGGAGTTCAATCAAGGAATAAGGAGGGGTTTCTCTGTCTCTTGTCCCACTCGGGCCGTGCAAACAAATAAACTAAGGACGTGTTGAGATTAAATCAAAATATTGAGAAAAAACTTTATATGCTATTTTCACAAAAAAAATGTTGAAAGTTTCTCTAGATGTGTTTTTATTAAAGGCACACTGTCACTTTTTTCATTTTCATTTATCCAAAGCAACTTACAATAACACAACTATCAGGCATGTTGTGATCTGTGGGAAACCCATGCATGCATGGGGAGAACATGCTAACTCCATGTAGAAAGGCTGCAGCCGGGATTAATACCTTTTATCCACTGTGGCACTATGCAGCCCAGTATGTGCTAATATGATCTTTTACAGGGTTAATGAAAAGTCACCCAGCCCCATCTGCTGCTTGTGTCCAGAATACCACGTTTGCAACTTCTGAGTCTCCGGTGCCCTGTAGTTTCACAAAATCTCACGAGGGTTAGGCTAACCCAATGTGGCTAGCTGTTATGCTAGCACCGGTGTGTTTTTAGCTCATGATTCCTGCATTTTTTAATGGCCCTGTCCCAATACTCGCATTTCCACCCTTGTGACCCTCATTTGTGTGTTCCTGCAGAGGTGCGCAGGTGCTTAGGGTGTCCTGATTCTCTTGGGCGGAGACTCCGGACCTTGTACAAGTTGGTTTCTTACTTCTGCATCAGCAAAACTCAAAGAACTTCCTTCAGTCCTTCACAATAAAAGTCTCAAATATAAACATGTACCTCAAAACATCTAAAGCTTATATAAACATGGTTCATTAATAATGTTCTGTATTTTAACGGCTTATAAAAAGTCCACAGTGCCCAAAAAAAAGTTTCCTAATACTTAGTTTAATGCAGTCACTGTGCAGGAAGCACTGAAGGCTCGTGGCGGGCTTTTACTGAAGTTATTCAGTGTAGCACGGACTAGAGAGCTGCTGCTCTCTGGAGCTGATCAAATGTGAAATAAAGTTGTTGCAGCTTTGTGTGCTGTTGTGTTGCCACATCAATGAGCTCACAGAGAATTTATAGGAGCTGCACGCTCAAGCCAAGAGTCAAAGTTCAAGAGTAACAGAAGACATTTGTGTGGAGTTGATGTCTTCATGGCTGCATGCAAAACTGAAGCAATGTCACTAAATGAATGATTCACATGTTTGTGCTGGAACATATTTACATTAAATGAGTCTGTTTTAGTATTGATAATATCCTTCATCTCACAGTGATGCTTTATCTGACAGAACTTAATATTCTGACTCTGCTTTGATTGAATGTGTTTTTGCACAGAAGACATGATTTCACAACAAACAGCCTAAAGAATTGCGTTAAAATAAAAAAAACTGGGAAATACAAACCGATCCAGCAGAGCAGGAACATCTGGGGATGACGAGAAGGAAGAAGGTGATGCAACATGTTTTGATGATGAGGTGAGAGGACTCTAGTGCAAAAACAAAGTTAAAAAAAACAAGATAAAGGTAGTCGAAAAGAAAACTACAAGACAAAGGTTTGAATTAAAAATCCCAGGTCAGCCGGGTTTGACTCCTGAGCTCATTTTTATATTCATGGTTTCTGGTTATTATCTCTTCCAGCCTTTACTTGTTAGATTTAACAGACAAAACTACTCATTTGGTCAAGTGTTACCAGGAAAATGACGTCTTTATTCTGAATGAATCTCCAACACACCGCCTGCAGCTCCTGACACCAGGCCTTAACACCAGTTAGGAGAGGATTATCAGCTTCTCTCTGCATTTTTAACACGACCTTTATTCTAACTGTAATTGTGTTTTTGCAAACTTTTTTCAGGTCCGTACGTCTTTGAGTTGGAAAACACACGAATGCATGAAAATCAAATATTAAATATGAAGTTTAATGGTATTCATGACCTGTTTTCTACCAAAACATAAACAACATGCTGTTCAAAATCATTTCGACATCAGTGACAGATGACAGATCAGCTGGGCTCCACGCCAGCGCCGTCGTGTCCAGACAGTTTCTGCTGCAAAACTGGTTCGACTTGTCTGGAGCGCTCCTCTTCCAAACGACTTTCCCTGCACAAACACGTCGTTTTTAAAGTCTCCTGCGCCTCTAAAGTAGAAAGTGGGCTTATATTTATTACACATGAGGGTATTGTCATGTTAAGACAGGAGAGTCCCTGGATTTCATCTGAATCACAAATAAAAGTAAATGTGAAGCAACAGGATTGAGCAAAAAGCAGGAATCCAGGATCAAAATGATTTATTTTAAGCTCGTTTACAATAAATCGCAGTAGGGAAAAGTGGTGTACAGGGTTTAAAATGTAAAAAACAAAAAGTTTTAGTCAACATGAACCTAAAATAAATCATGATCTAACCCTGACCATTATCAGACAAAACAAAACTTTAAAAGATATTCAGTTAAATTAGCCTTTAAAGCCTGGTGCATAAAATAATGAACGGAAAACTTTTTTCCCAAACACTGAACTACTGTACGTATCCACTTCTACAACAATACAACGAGGATAGAAAGGAAATCAAGTTACCTGCAGAGCTTATGATCTCTACATGATGTCATGCATTGATTTGATCCAGGTCTGGTTACTGTCAGACCTCACTTAGATACAACCTGACAACTTAAACTAGGCTAAAAGACCTCAAAAAGCAGCATGTCCTGCCCTGTTCTAAAGTCATTTAGGAAAAAAACAGAACCACGTCTAGAAGAACATCTAAAGCTCTGCAGACCCCACTCGGGTTGAGTTGAGGTCATAGGTCAGGATTCAGCAGACGGGGCGTCCATAGAGTTCTGAGGCCAAAACGTCACCAGAGAGACCAGATATCACAAACACCTGATTGCATTTGTTGCCACCAGCAGTGTCTAGTTTAGTGTTGTTAAGGTTAGTCAAATGTTGCAAACAAATGAAGACACCAAAGCTCTCTAAAGTATAGTCATGAACTGTCACCAAGTCTCAGCTCAGTGAAACTGCCTTTAATTAAAGTTCAGACATTAAGTGTGCCGATCCCGAGGTGGTGACACAAGAATGACAGAATTCCAACGAGCCAGCAGGAGATTTCAACCTATAGCTATTGTACGGTGCAGATCCATAATACAGAATTCCCAAAGAGCAACACCTGCTACCGTACAGGCATGAACACACACACACACACACACACACACACACACACACACACACACACACACACATACAGTCTGCAGGGCCATGCAGGCGGATCCTGAGCTGCAGAGAGGGGCCCCTCGAGCTCAGGCTCTTTGTTCCTCTTTCATGGGCTTTGCTTCCCTCTGATGATGGGCCCATTGTCTGGAGCTCCAGTGGACCTGCACCATTCAGGCCAGCAGATAAAGCCCCCTTTCACAAAACCAAAGCAGGGGAAGAAGGGAGAAAGGGGAGAAAGGCAGTGATGGGAGTGTGGAAAGGCAAAGGAGATGGGACGGAGGCAGAGTGAGATCTTTAGATGTTACTTCTTTTTTTTTAAATGGAGTATTTAGTATTTCAAGTAGGATTAAAAATGAAACGTTCCTCTCATTTCTCTGGCTGATCAAAGAGCGACCATTAAGGTTTTGTCTCTGCAGCAGCTTCCAGAAAATCACATGCTGTCAGAACCGGGACGTTTACAGCGCTCTCCGGACCATCCTGAATGTTTCTGCATCGCTGCATGAAAGTGAAAACTTTTTATGAGCTCAAACTTTTTTTTTCTTCTGAGCTCCGAGGAGAGCTTAGCGCCACCCTTTAATGAGAGCTCACATAAGTGCTTGACTTTGCGATTCCCTTGGCTGCAGTTCAGCAAAATGCTTCTTACGTAATTAGATTTATTTATTTATCATGTGTAACTGTGCAACTAAACCCCAAATGCATTTTTTTTTCTTTTTCTGCCCCGAAAAGTAGGGAAGGAGGAGGATGGGAGGGCACAAAAGCAACCACTGTTGCTGTCATGCAAAAAAAAAAAAAAAAAACTGGAGGGGATGCTGCTGAGAATGTCACAGAGTGTTCGGTCATAACAGCAGGGCTTTGCCTCGAGGCCGTCTCTGCCCTTTCTCCTCCACAGGATTATAGGGGTGAATGGTGAGCACTCATCATGGTCATGCATTTCTTTTCCTGGTTCGCGCAGGGAAAAAAAGCAAGTGCAGGAAGCAGTCGAAGTGGTAAACACTAGCCAAGTACCACAGGAAAACATGGATTGGGGCCACAGGCCAGAGAAAGAGAAGGGCCGAACGAGACAGCTGTTCACTTCCGATAGTAAAACGATTCAGTGGCTTTTGAGTGGAAAACCAGAAAAACAGAACGGAAATCAAACACTCGAGCTGAGAGATATTAAAGCAGATTATTCCCCGAGATTTAACGAGATCTACCCCCCTGCCCAATCAGAATTTCCTACAGAGAAATCCATTAATCTCGCCTGAAAAGCAATAATCTAAAATTAGTCACCCTATGCACCAAGCAGATTCTGCGTGCTATTTTCGGATAAAACCTCGTGATGTGATGCGCTGCAGCAGAGGTGGTCAACATGACATAATCTGTACCGAACCCTTCCAGACCGTTCCACATCAGAGCGCCGCAACCTGAGCTAACACATCATGCAGATACGTTTAATCTGAAACGCTATTTACATCAAAAGTTAGGCAGGAGCAGAGAAGCCCTCTAAACGCTGGGAGGCTCAAGCGCATCGTGTTAATCAAAAGGAAGATTTTGCATCTGGAAGTTTGTGGAACTTAAATGCTAATCAAATCTGTCGGAGAAAACTTGAGCTGAGCAGACGAAAACAATCAGGGATGATTGCAAGGCGGTGCTAAAAGCTACTGAGGCTGCATCAAAGTGTCGGA
>SSNR01001990.1:0-11127 GCA_006937965.1 Callopanchax toddi
ATATCAGACTTACACCAACCCCAGATCCGGCTTACGCCAACTCTAGATCAGACTTACGCCAAATCTAGATCAGACTTGGGCCAACTCTAGATCAAAGTATCGCCAACTCTATATCAGACTTACACCAACTCTATATCAGACTTACACCAACTCCAGATCCGGCTTACGCCAACTCTAGATCAGACTTACGCCAAATCTAGATCAGACTTCCGCCAACTCTAGATCAAAGTATCGCCAACTCTATATCAGACTTACACCAACTCTATATCAGACTTACACCAACTCTAAATCAGACTTCCGCCAACTCTAGATCAGACTTCCGCCAACTCTAGATCAGACTTCCGCCAACTCTAGATCAAACTATCAACAACTCTAGATCAGACTTACACCAACTCCAGATCCGGCTTACGCCAACTCTAGATCAGACTTACGCCAAATCTAGATCAGACTTGGGCCAACTCTAGATCAAACTATCGCAAACTCTATATCAGACTTACACCAACTCTATATAAGACTTACACCAACTCTATATCAGACTTACACCAACTCTAAATCAGACTTCCGCCAACTATAGATCAGACTTACGCAAATCTAGATCAGACTTGGGCCAACTCTAGATCAAAGTATCGCCAACTCTAGATCAGACTTACACCAACTCCAGATCAGACTTCCGCCAACTCTAGATCAGACTTCCGCCAACTCTAGATCAAACTATCAACAACTCTAGATCAGACTTACACCAACTCCAGATCCGGCTTACGCCAACTCTAGATCAGACTTACGCCAAATCTAGATCAGACTTGGGCCAACTCTAGATCAAAGTATCGCCAACTCTATATCAGACTTACACCAACTCTAAATCAGACTTCCGCCAACTCTAGATCAGACTTCCGCCAACTCTAGATCAGACTTCCGCCAACTCTAGATCAAACTATCAACAACTCTAAATCAGACTTACACCAACTCCAGATCCGGCTTACGCCAACTCTAGATCAGACTTACGCCAAATCTAGATCAGACTTGCGCCAACTCTAGATCAAAGTATCGCCAACTCTATATCAGACTTACACCAACTCTAAATCAGACTTCCGCCAACTCTAGATCAGACTTCCGCCAACTCTAGATCAGACTTCCGCCAACTCTAGATCAAACTATCAACAACTCTAGATCAGACTTACGCCAAATCTAGATCAGACTTGGGCCAACTCTAGATCAAAGTATCGCCAACTCTATATCAAACTTACACCAACTCCAGATCCGGCTTACGCCAACTCTAGATCAGACTTACGCCAAATCTAGATCAGACTTGGGCCAACTCTAGATCAAAGTATCACCAACTCTATATCAGACTTACACCAACTCTATATCAGACTTACAACAACTCTAAATCAGACTTACACCAACTCCAGATCCGGCTTACGCCAACTCTAGATCAGACTTACGCCAAATCTAGATCAGACTTGGGCCAACTCTAGATCAAAGTATCGCCAACTCTATATCAGACTTACACCAACTCTATATCAGACTTACACCAACTCTAAATCAGACTTCCGCCAACTCTAGATCAAACTTCAACAACTCTAGATCAGACATACACCAACTCCAGATCCGGCTTACGCCAACTCTAGATCAGACTTACACCAACTCTATATCAGACTTACAACAACTCTAAATCAGACTTACACCAACTATAGATCAGACTTCCGCAAACTCTAGATCAGACTTCCGCCAACTCTAGATCAAACTATCAACAACTCTAGATCAGACATACACCAACTCCAGATCCGGCTTACGCCAACTCTAGATCAGACTTACGCCAAATCTAGATCAGACTTGGGCCAACTCTAGATCAAAGTATCGCAAACTCTATATCAGACTTACACCAACTCTATATCAGACTTACACCAACTCTATATCAGACTTACACCAACTCTAAATCAGACTTCCGCCAACTCTCGATCAAACTATCAACAACTCTAGATCAGACATACACCACCTCCAGATCAGCTTACGCCAACTCTAGATCAGACTTACGCCAAATCTAGATCAGACTTGGGCCAACTCTAGATCAAAGTATCGCCAACTCTATATCAGACTTACACCAACTCTAAATCAGACTTCCGCCAACTATAGATCAGACTTCCGCAAACTCTAGATCAGACTTCCGCCAACTCTAGATCAAACTATCGCCAACTCTATATCAGACTTACACCAACTCCAGATCAGGCTTACGCCAACTCTAGATCAGACTTACGCCAAATCTAGATCAGACTTGGGCCAACTCTAGATCAAAGTATCGCCAACTCTATATCAGACTTACACCAACTCTATATCAGACTTACAACAACTCTAAATCAGACTTACCCCAAACCTTAGATCCGGCTTACGCCAACTCTAGATCAGACTTACGCCAAATCTAGATCAGACTTGGGCCAACTCTAGATCAAAGTATCGCCAACTCTATATCAGACTTACACCAACTCTAAATCAGACTTCCGCCAACTCTAGATCAGACTTCAGCCAACTCTAGATCAGACTTCCGCCAACTCTAGATCAAACTATCAACAACTCTAGATCAGACTTACACCAACTCCAGATCCGGCTTACGCCAACTCTAGATCAGACTTACGCCAAATCTAGATCAGACTTGGGCCAACTCTAGATCAAAGTATCGCCAACTCTAGATCAGACTTAACCAACTCTATATCAGACTTACACCAACTTTAAATCAGACTTCCGCCAACTCTAGTTCAGACTTCTGCCAACTCGAGATCAGACTTCCGCCAACTATAGATCAGACTTCCGCAAACTCTAGATCAGACTTCCGCCAACTCTAGATCAAACTATCAACAACTCTAGATCAGACTTACACCAACTCCAGATCCGGCTTACGCCAACTCTAGATCAGACTTACGCCAAATCTAGATCAGACTTGGGCCAACTCTAGATCAAAGTATCGCCAACTCTATATCAGACTTACACCAACTCTATATCAGACTTACAACAACTCTAAATCAGACTTACACCAACTCCAGATCCGGCTTACGCCAACTCTAGATCAGACTTACGCCAAATCTAGATCAGACTTGGGCCAACTCTAGATCAAAGTATCGCCAACTCTATATCAGACTTACACCAACTCTAAATCAGACTTCCGCCAACTCTAGATCAGACTTCCGCAAACTCTAGATCAGACTTCCGCCAACTCTAGATCAAACTATCAACAACTCTAGATCAGACATACACCAACTCCAGATCCGGCTTACGCCAACTCTAGATCAGACTTACGCCAAATCTAGATCAGACTTGGGCCAACTCTAGATCAAAGTATCGCCAACTCTATATCAGACTTACACCAACTCTATATCAGACTTACACCAACTCTAAATCAGACTTCCGCCAACTCTAGATCAGACTTCCGCCAACTCTAGATCAAACTATCAACAACTCTAGATCAGACTTACACCAACTCCAGATCCGGCTTACGCCAACTCTAGATCAGACTTACGCCAAATCTAGATCAGACTTGGGCCAACTCTAGATCAAAGTATCGCCAACTCTAGATCAGACTTACACCAACTCCAGATCCGGCTTACGCCAACTCTAGATCAGACTTACGCCAAATCTAGATCAGACTTGGGCCAACTCTAGATCAAAGTATCGCCAACTCTATATCAGACTTACACCAACTCCAGATCCGGCTTACGCCAACTCTAGATCAGACTTACGCCAAATCTAGATCAGACTTCCGCCAACTCTAGATCAGACTTACGCCAAATCTAGATCAGACTTGGGCCAACTCTAGATCAAAGTATCGCCAACTCTATATCAGACTTACACCAACTCCAGATCCGGCTTACGCCAACTCTAGATCAGACTTACGCCAAATCTAGATCAGACTTGGGCCAACTCTAGATCAAAGTATCGCCAACTCTATATCAGACTTACACCAACTCTAAATCAGACTTCCGCCAACTCTAGATCAGACTTCAGCCAACTCTAGATCAGACTTCCGCCAACTCTAGATCAAACTATCAACAACTCTAGATCAGACTTACACCAACTCCAGATCAGGCTTACGCCAACTCTAGATCAGACTTACGCCAAATCTAGATCAGACTTGGGCCAACTCTAGATCAAAGTATCGCCAACTCTATATCAGACTTACACCAACTCCAGATCCGGCTTACGCCAACTCTAGATCAGACTTCTGCCAACTCTAGATCAAAGTATCGCCAACTCTATATCAGACTTACACCAACTCTATATCAGACTTACACCAACTCTATATCAGACTTACACCAACTCTATATCAGACTTACACCAACTCCAGATCCGGCTTACGCCAACTCTAGATCAGACTTACGCCAACTCTAGATCAGACTTCCGCCAACTATAGATCAAACTATCAACAACTCTAGATCAGACTTACACCAACTCCAGATCCGGCTTACTCCAACTCTAGATCAGACTGTAACGAACATCGACATTATTTCTAAGTATATGATTTAGATCAAGAAATGGATTATGTTTGTGTGACAATTGACCTTTTTCCTACCAGCTCACACCCTCTTTCAAACAGATTCCCCCTCAGGAGGTCATAAATTCCTGCCTTGGTGTCGAAGAACCCTTTTCATCTTTCTGTGACAGTAAAGATAATGCGGATGCTAATTTACATCTTGGTGATAATTGCTCAAATAACAAACTTTCAGGATGGTGATCAAAGGGAGTTTCGATAACTCAGACGAGATGGAGCCAGAATTCGTTTAGTTTTTCCCCTGAACAAAAAATATTTGTGTCATCAGCAAACATTACAAATTTCAATATTTTTGAAACCTTATAAATATCATTAATATACAAAATAAACAACTTTGGACCCAGTACTGAACCCTGTGGTACACCGCAAGCAATGTCCAAGTATGATGAGGAAAACTGTCCCAACTTCACAAACTGCTTCCTGTGACTCAAGTAGCTTTTTATCCACTGCAAAACAATCCCCCTGATCCCATACCTTTCCAGTTTATTGATTAATATGTTGTGATCAATTGTGTCAAAGGCCTTCTGGAGATCCAGAAAAATACCAACAGCAAAATGTTTACGGTCTAATGCGTTTGTAATTTCCTCAACAGAATCCATTAATGCTAGTGATGTTGATGTATTAGCTCTAAATCCATACTGACTTTCTGTTAGTATCATATGTTTATCTAAAAATGAATCTAGTCTTTTAATAAACAGTTTTTCTAGGATTTTAGAGAATTGTGGAAGTAATGAGACAGGCCTGTATTAGTGAAGTTGTGTTTATCCCCAGTCTTAAACAGTGGCACCACTTTTGCTATTTTCATCTGGTTTGGAAATGTTCCGGTGTGAAATGATAAATTACAGATGTGAGTCAGTGGTTTTACAATCCCCCCAATAACATTTTTCACAGTTTTGATGTGGATATCGTTATAATCAGTTGATGTTTTACTTACACATTTATTTACTAGATCTATGATCTCCGTTTCTTCCACTGCTGTGAGAAACATAGAACTGGGATTTTGATCAATCAGATTATTGTTACTGGTTTTTATTGACGGAGCATCAGGTATTTGTTTTGCCAGGTTTGGCCCAATGTTGAAAAAAAAGTTGTTGAAACCATTGACTATATCACTCATATTTTCTATCTTAGTATTATTATCAATAAAATGTTCTGGGTAACTGTGCTGTCTGGACTGATTTTTAATAATATTGTTTAATGTATCCCATATTCCTTTTATATTATATTTATAATTAGCTAGCATCTTACTATAGTAGTCCTTCCTACTTTTTCTTATAATATTTGTTAACTTATTTTTGTATTTTTTATATTTGGATTCTGACTCTTTGGTTCTTTGCTTTAACAAATCTTTATACAGTATATTTTTCTTTTTACAAGCATTTTGTAATCCTTTACTAATCCAAGGTTGATCTGTATGTTTTTGCTTTGCATTCAATTGAATAACTGGACAATTTTGATTGTATAATGTGTTGAATATTGTTAAAAATTTGTCATATGCTTTAAGTAAAATAAGTGAAACTACGATTTTAGGTCACTCATACAAAACTCCCATAGGAAAAGTCCCGCTAGGAAAAGTAACAAAAACCTCATCAAAACGGGCAAACCAAAGTATTCAATCAGTATTTCTCTGGCATCAACTATAACAAAAACATTTTGCTATTTAAGGTATAAATTCACTCATCAGGACTTGGAACAGCTAGCCGCGGCTAGCTAGGCCTATGGGGCTTTTGAATGGGAAAATCTGTGACAGATTCATTGTTAATAACAAAGAAACAAACAAATGGAGTCACTCACCATCAAGTTAACTCAGTCAGGACACATGGAATAAATCGCCCAGGTTTTCACAAGCTGCCAAGAAGGATTCTTTGAATAAATATCCATTTTGTTTCCTCTGATAAATCCAAGAGCAAGAACTTCCGGGTCAACTTCCTGATCTGATTGGTTGTTCAGTTAAATCTTCACTGATTTTAGTTTCGACAAAATACTCAAAGGTTCTTCTAACAGTGTTGGTAACTAATTTACCCAAAACAAAACCTGCAATAAAGAAAGGCATATTGCTTGTAGGTTTCTGCTGGAACTAGATGAGACTTGTTCCGTAGTCCAGTGACTCTGGAACACAAGACTAGGAGAATGTCATGGATCAAAGGACATTAGTGGGAGGAGCCTGATGATGTCATAGGGGAGGAGTCCGGGCTTTGTAGCGAAGGGGAGGGGCATGTTACCATGACAACCAAGGGAGTTCCCCTCTTTTTTCAACATGAATTTATGAACAGCAGGAGTAGGAAAGAGTATTAGGGCCACCTAAGAAGAAAAAAAAAAAAAGAAGCCAGAATTCTGACTTTAATCTCAGAATTATGACTTTAATCTCAGAATTCTGACTTTAATCTCAGAATTCTGACTTTATTCTCAGAATTCTGACTTTAATCTCAGAATTCTGACTTTAATCTCAGAATTCTCACTTTAATCTCAGAATTCTTTCATGCAGAAGGGCACCAGAGAGTTTCCAGCTTTGTTGACAGAGATGTGAGTTGATCAGGAGGAAAACTAACTTTCTGGAGGAACATGTTTGATTTAAGTGACTTTTTGTTAATAAAATGTTACTTTACACCAAACTATGTGGTTTTTAATTTGTTAATCTAAGCTCTTCCTTATCAATTTGAACAGGTCTCAAATCCATAGCCTTACATCTAGCAATAAATGAATTTACACGTGGCTATAGGTTGCAACCAAATAGAAGACTAGATCAGCTAATTTGAGAAAAATAAACTTTACAGGATTATATATAAACACAATATAAGTATGTAATTTAAAGGGAAAATGATGGAATTAGAGTTCATGTGACTACTACACATGAGCTCAGTAACCTGGCAGACTGACACTTATTTGTCTTTTTAAACTTTTCATTATAAATAGTTATACATCTAATAATTGTAAATGGTCTCACAATTGATAAGATAACTGGACACTGTAAAGCGTCTTTGATTTCATGAACCACTTTATTGTAAAGTTTGAATAAAAGCAACAACACAGTGAAGGTTATTTAATGGAGACATCCTCTTAGCTGTAATAACACAATGTTGTTTTTATACTACATACAAATGCATTTGTACATAAAGCTGAGTGCATGGACTTTTACTGTAAAAGGATTGAAACTGATTATCACTATATTTAGTTTGTTAACTTTATTCCTTTATTATGACAGTGTAGAAAATAAAAAACCTAAATATTTTTTTAAATCGTCAACCAAACAGTATTTTTTATTTTGATCAGCACAGTAGTACGTCTAAGCTGAGCTCATAACTCTTACATTATTCCAGTTTAAACATCCAGATTCTGACAGAATCACATAAAATGTCATGTTTTCTTGAACCCAAAATGTCTTCTCTAAGATGCAATGAAGGAAGACCTGAGTGTAGGATGCATGAAAGGCATTGAAACACCTCATAATCAAGCAAGACAGCAACCCAGTTTTATCTTTTTACACAATTCAATTTAAGTACCAACTGGCTACAAAATAGCTTATAGATATGATGTTATCTGTAATACTTTATAAATCATTAATAAGTTTTAATTTGCATTGATTAAGGGCAAGAAAAGGAAAACAGAAAACAGATTTAGCTCACTGTTTTGCAAGAAAAGTCAGTTTTCTGTCTTTCTTGCCCCCAAATTTATGCATAATAATCATTAATTATAAAGGGTTACAGATAATTAATAACATATCTAAAAACTATTTACCGGTATTAGCCATTTATATTAGAGGCCTTATTGTAAAACAGTATCAACATTTCTTCTCTTAACTTAATAAACAGATCAGCTGCAACAAGTGGATCTCTTGAGGCGTCGCATTCATTTTCTACCATAAGCAGACAACAAAGTTCAGAGACTGTTTCATCACAGGAATGTTGTCCTTTTGGTCACACTCCTCCGTTCACACAGGGATCTCATCAATGAAAACAGGTTCCAGTCTGTCCTCAGTCCTGCAGCTCTGGTAATGAGTCCATCACTACGGTTCGACCACCTGGTCAGATTTAGCGGGAGTTCCATGTGTTCACAACATCATCAAGACCATCCTGCATAAAAACAGCACAGTGTAAATGTAGGAAACAGACCATGTATCAATGACCTTTGCCAAAGTTGAGGCTTATTAAGTCATTAATGAACAGACATAAAAAGTGAACTCTAATTAAAACTGAACAGCAACAAAAATTTCAGCAAACGGCACATGCACACAGAGAGGTGCAAGATTGACAATTGAATACATAACACAACACTTTATACTTATACTTTAAACAGCACATGAAGTTTGATTTAGTGACCTGTAGCCTCCCATTTTGGCACCTGGGTGATAAATGTACTGACAATATTTAAGGTAGCTCAGAGCAGAAGCTGTCATTTCAATCTTGAGCTGACACAAATCACACAGTGCAGGGAAATGATTGAGTGATTCTGACATTATGAACTGCAGTTTGTTTTCTGGCATTATACCATGAACATACTGTACATACAGGCCCATTAGTTGGTGTTAGTGTGGCAAAAGTAGATGTGTACTACCAATGGTAAACTCTAGATATCCATCCAAATATTTTGTTATTGCCTGATTTAAAAGCCATAGTTGAACTAGCAAGTTATTTAATTATTATTTTAACTCTGAAAATCTAAAAGCGGGCTGCATGGTGGCGCAGTTGGTTAGCACTGTTGCCTCGCAGCAAGGAGGTCGTGGGTTCGCGTCCCGGCTCTGCGGCCTCTCTGCGTGGAGCTTGCATGTTCTCCCCATGCGTGCGTGGGTTTCCTCCGGGTACTCCAGTTTCCTCCTGCAGTCCAAAGACATGACTGTCAGGCTAATTGGGTTGGTAAATTGTCCTTAGGTGTGAGTGGGTGTGTGGTTGTTTGTCTCATTCATCTCTGTGTGGCCCTGCGATGGACTGGCAACCTGTCCAGGGTGTCCCCCACCTCTCGCCCCTTGACCGCTGGAGATAGGCACCAGCTCCCCCGCGACCCCCTGTGGAGGAACAAGCAGCTACAGAAGATGGATGGAAGGAAATCTAAAAGCTCATGACTGAGTTTTACATGTAGTAGCGTTTTTTCGTCACCAGATGGCGTTTACGGTCTGTGAGTCTAAAGTTTGGAGGGTCCACTGCTCTGTAGAGGAGCGAACAGAGGCCGTTGTAAGAGCTGGATGTTGTGAAGCAATAAACCCCCTGATTATCACATCTCCTATCAAGTTTGAAGGTGCAACATTAGCAAATATTTTTGGGGGGGATCTTCAGTCGACCATAATCAGAACAACTGGGGATTGGTGGCTGTGTATGCTAGCTGAGCTCTTTTCTGATTATATATAAACATATGCATCTCACCCTAAATGTAATTAAAGTTTCTCTCCTTTTTTTCAAGAGCGATGTTTAGAACATGCACCTCGGAGCGAAGGAGAGCTGCTCCGAGCTTCGGTTTAGTTTTCACCGCCTCCCCAGAGACGAGGAACCCAGAAGAACGTGGCTGAAAATCCTAACTTGAAAAACCACCACAAACTTAATTTGTGTGTTCCTCTTTAATTTTGTTGAGAAAAAAATCCTACTCTGTTGTTGAAAAACCTCCAGAGAAGAGAAGCCGGTTGTAAGAAGATTTGACAGCAGTTTGACAACAACAGGTATGATGACTCATGTGTACAATTTTCAGAATAGTTATAATGTAACGTGCATTTAGACTGTTGGTATTAACTTTAAAGTGCCATTAACTCCACACAGACATCACAAAATTGTCAACGATGCAGTATTTTAATCTTTAGCTTTATGCTGAATGTTACCAGGTTTCCCTTAATTTTGGAGCATCCCTCATTCCCAAAATGAACTATAACCCCGACTTTAAAGTTGCATTTATTCAAGCAGTAAGTTTTTTTTCTTAATTTGAAAAGACATAGACTAATAACTAAACTAAATGTTCTGTTTTGCAACCCACAGATGAGATGGATCATGGCGAGGAGCTTTGCAACACAGCTAAATCATCTTGTGATGCTCAAACCCAGTGGTCAGAGTCATGTTTGGAGGATCACAGCTATTCAAAAGGGCCCACCGTCACATGTGGAATTGGGACACCACCACCAGAAGAGTCACACCATCAAGCTGAGAGCAACGAATGATGCAATTAAAAAATACATATATATGCATAATATCCTTCACCTGTGTGACCTCAATACTGTAAAGATTCTGAATTTGATATTAAAAAAAGAATGATGCAGACTCCCTTCTGTCTAGTTTTATCTACACAGTATTTCAAACACTTGTGGCCTGATTACAACCATTAGCTCCAGCTACACTTTCAATGGTAGTTGTGAACCAAATTCTAATGATTTTAATGAAACTAAGACCAAACTTTGTCATAGATTTGATTGAGTACATACTTTTTCAAATTAATACAAATGCATATTTCCTTCCCTGAACATTCTCATATAATAACTAAACAGCTGCAGAGCTTCACTTTATTTTTAACAAAATGTAAATAAATGCTTGATCTTTTCAGAGCTGAATTTGTTGTTCAACTAGTAATAAAATGATTTTAAGTGGCTCTAGCAGATGAAGATGTTTGGATTTGGTGAA
>SSNR01001997.1:0-11104 GCA_006937965.1 Callopanchax toddi
TCGACCAGAAACTAGTGTTACTCTGGAGGTGTCAGGATGGGGGCACAGGAAAACCTGAACCAGAGAGGAAACCCTCCACATCGATGCTGATAACAGAGCCTCTATGTCTCTAATAAAAAGTCAATCCTCCTAAATAAAACAGGACGTCTCGTGGCCTCGCTGATTTTTTAAATGCATTAAAACAACAGAGCATGTGTTCTGCGTCGTCCTGAGGAGCTGCAGCTCCGACGCCTCAGCAGGTGAAAACGGAGCTGCGGGTTAAACGCCGTGTTCAGGTCTGACGGTCCGGTCGGTACCAACGAGAGTGTGACCCGGGTCGCGGCTCGCGGACTCGGTTCTGACTTTTTATTTATTTATTTTGCTGTAACTGTTGAGAGGGGAGGAGAGGGAGGGGCTGTGTGTCCCTCAGCCTGTGTGAGCGCTGATCAGAGCGGCGCATTTAAAGGGACATTTTATTGTAAAAGTAACGAAACTAGGTATCGAAAAAAAACATTTTTTTCGGTATTACTACCTACCGAAGGTTTTCGGTCGGTACCACAGTAGTACCGTGTTACGTACCCAGCCCTAATAAGATGTCACTTCTACTTGGTGTCACATTACTGTGTTAAACGTGATTCATTTATTACAGACATATTTAGCCTGCTGTCTCATTTTTATTCGTTTCTACATGGAGTCTTTTAGTGGCGTGTGTGCGTGTCTAAGCAGCCCTGTGAGGCTCCTTAGAGCCCTGCACTTTCAGTAAGCGGTCAGGGCTCCACACGTGATACCGCAGCGTAACGCACCACGCCGCTGAGCATCCTGGACCTTTGAGTACTGATTCAGCCATTCTGATGGTCCGGTGTTTAAACCAGAGCTCAAGGTGTGAAATGTTCATGTCTGTCTGAGAGAAGTGTATAAAGTGTAGTGAGGGGTTTAACAGTCTTAACACATCTGGAATCACTGTATTTTATATTTATTTTTTATTTGAACATAAGACAGATTTTTTTTAAACAGACAGAATATAAAACTAAATATGGGCCTTTTAGAACGTAAGTCCCAGGATAAACGAGGGATCACTGTATGGACACACGTCTGCTTAAACAAAAGTGGAATTTACAAATAAACTTATTTTCAATGACATTTATTCCAGGGTTGTTCCTGGCTCACATTGGGTCAGAGGTGGTCCCATCCTGACCGTGCACCAGCACACACAGTACACACTCTGTGCATTCAACTGCCTCACATTTTTAAGGGCAAAATATGTTTTAGTTAAGCGTTCTGATTAGGGATGCACAGATACCGGTATCAGCCCAGATACCGTCTAATGTACATGTATCAGTTAAAGTTAACAGATACCATGAAACGATACTTAAAATATGATAAATCTGCAATAAAGTCACAAACTATTGTTCATTTTTCACTTTAAATGTTAGCTTTATGGTCATTTCATATTTTACATCTGTTAATCTGTCTTAGTTTAGTTAGTGAAGTCTGGTGTCTTTAGTCTCTTCAATAAAGGTGGAAGTTGATTCATTCACCAATAGTATCAGGTTACCTGAGTGTCCCTGAGCAGGTAAATAATCAGACAGTGCTCGTCAGACACTGGCTCTGTGTGTTTGAGATCTGGAAAAATTATGTTTTAAAATCACTTTTTTGGTACCTATATGTATAAGTCTGAGATAAATTAACAAGTAATAATAAGAATTAAACATTTTTAAAATAATTTTTTAATATATATAAACCATCGTTTTTTGGCATATTCATACATTTACTATTATTACTGGTATTTATTGCTCACCTCAGGTACTTTCTGTGATGTCCCTGTCTCTCCCCTCACACTCCTCCGGATACAGCAGAGGCTGGAAGCTGAGAGTCAGACTGAACACGGCGCTGCAGCAGCAGGTTAATTCCATGTGATGCGTGGCTTCGACTAATTGCTGGAATTCCTGTTTTTCGCGGCACAACTCTCACAGCACATGTTGCATTTTGCCCTGTTCCCGTTTACCTTTCCAAGATGCGGCCAGACTTTAGAGTTTTTCTGAATTTTTAACCCAAAACTCGCTACGCTGTTTTGAAAGGGAGGGGAGGGGCTCTCTCTGTTGCTATGTCTCACCTCTGTCTCCACCCGTGCAGCAGCGCTGGTGGTGAAATGAAGCGGGTCACTTACAATGGATTTCATAGTAAAACTAACAAAGTCAGTACGGTGTTTTTTCGGTACCGGTCCCTACCGACGGCTTTCGGTGCCCAGCCAGCACCAACTAGCGGGAAAAGCTATGTTTGATCTTCTTCTTCTGCAGCTGTTTTAGAGCTTTCCGGTGCACCACTGCTGATACAGCGCCCTCTATAGTGGCTTCACATCCAGTTGTGGTGCTGTGATGGAGTTTTCATATAGGGGAAGCTTGTTTACACACAGACACACAAACCTGCTGTGTGTGTGTGTGTGGGGGGGGGGGGGGTGCATATAAAGAACGGTGAGACAGATGAGGTTCTGAGGGAGAATGCGTGTATAAATCTAGCGAGCGACGCGAGCCCTCACCTGTACAGTCTGCTGCTGAAAGCACCTGCTGCCTCTGGACTGGTCAACTGGCATCTAAATCCTCAGTGGACCTGGAACTTTGAGCTGGACTGGACTTCTGGAACCACTCGCGGTCTGAGCTGCTTCCTGCCGCCTTGACCAAAAAGCCTGCGCCCTCCGCCGCAAAAACTAGGGCGCGATAATAAGACGACCCCGCCTTTTCAAATTATTTTCAATGAAAAAACCCTCATCTTATATTCGGGTCAGTACGGTAATTGAATCCTTAAAGGGACACGGACACCTGGAACCTACTGATTCTTTTCATGTTTTGAATTCTGAACACCATCATGGACAAAAAGACGTAGTTATACTTATAAAATGTATTATTGATTTATCGCCCAGCCCTAGAGCAAAGGCTGGAAAAGTGTGGGTGTTAAAACACCCACATCCCCCATGCCAGTAGGTCAGTAGACCAGTAGGCCAGTAGGTCAGTAGACCAGTAGGTCAGTAGACCAGTAGGTCAGTAGACCAGTAGGCCAGTAGGTCAGTAGACCAGTAGGCCAGTAGGTCAGTAGACCAGTAGGTCAGTAGACCAGTAGGCCAGTAGGTCAGTAGACCAGTAGGCCAGTAGGTCAGTAGACCAGTAGGTCAGTAGACCAGTAGGATAGTAGGTCAGTAGACCAGTATGTCAGTAGACCAGTAGACCAGTAGGCCAGTAGGTCAGTAGACCAGTAGGCCAGTAGGTCAGTAGACCAGTAGGTTAGTAGACCAGTATGTCAGTAGACCAGTAGGTCAGTAGGCCAGTAGGTCAGTAGACCAGTAGGCCAGTAGGTCAGTAGACCAGTAGGTCAGTAGACCAGTAGGATAGTAGGTCAGTAGACCAGTATGTCAGTAGACCAGTAGGCCAGTAGGTCAGTAGACCAGTAGGCCAGTAGGTCAGTAGACCAGTAGGTTAGTAGACCAGTATGTCAGTAGACCAGTAGGTCAGTAGACCAGTAGGTCAGTAGACCAGTATGTCAGTAGACCAGTAGGTCAGTAGGCTAGTAGGTCAGTAGACCAGTATGTTAGTAGACCAGTAGGTCAGTAGACCAGTATGTTAGTAGACCAGTAGGTCAGTAGACCAGTAGGCCAGTAGGCCAGTAGACCAGTATGTTAGTAGACCAGTAGGTCAGTAGACCAGTAGGCCAGTAGGCCAGTAGGTCAGTAGACCAGTAGGTCAGTAGACCAGTAGGTCAGTAGGCTAGTAGGTCAGTAGACCAGTATGTTAGTAGACCAGTATGTCAGTAGACCAGTAGGTCAGTAGGCCAGTAGGTCAGTAGACCAGTATGTTAGTAGACCAGTAGGTCAGTAGACCAGTAGGTCAGTAGGCCAGTAGGTCAGTAGACCAGTATGTTAGTAGACCAGTAGGTCAGTAGACCAGTAGGCCAGTAGGCCAGTAGGTCAGTAGACCAGTAGGTCAGTAGACCAGTAGACCAGTAGGTCAGTAGGCTAGTAGGTCAGTAGACCAGTATGTTAGTAGACCAGTAGGCCAGTAGGTCAGTAGGTCAGTAGACCAGTAGGTCAGTAGACCAGTAGGCCAGTAGACTAGTAGGTCAGTAGACCAGTAGGATAGTAGGTCAGTAGACCAGTAGGATAGTAGGTCAGTAGACCAGTAGGATAGTAGGTCAGTAGACCAGTAGGTCAGTAGACCAGTAGGCCAGTAGGTCAGTAGACCAGTAGGTCAGTAGACCAGCAGACCAGTAGGCCAGCAGACCAGTAGGTCAGTAGACCAGTAGGCCAGTAGACCAGTAGGTCAGTAGGCTAGTAGGTCAGTAGACCAGTATGTTAGTAGACCAGTATGTCAGTAGACCAGTAGACCAGTACGCCAGTAGGTCAGTAGACCAGTAGGTCAGTAGACCAGTAGGCCAGTAGACTAATAGGTCAGTAGGCTAGTAGGTCAGTAGACCAGTATGTTAGTAGACCAGTAGGTCAGTAGGTCAGTAGACCAGTAGGTCAGTAGACTAGTAGGTCAGTAGACTAGTAGGTCAGTAGACTAGTAGGTCAGTAGACTAGTAGGTCAGTAGACTAGTAGGTCAGTAGACCAGTAGGTCAGTAGACTAATAGGTCAGTAGGCTAGTAGGTCAGTAGACCAGTAGGTCAGTAGACCAGTATGTCAGTAGACCAGTAGGCCAGTAGGTCAGTAGACCAGTAGGTCAGTAGACTAGTAGGTCAGTAGACTAGTAGGTCACTAGACTAGTAGGTCAGTAGACCAGTAGGATAGTAGGTCAGTAGACCAGTATGTCAGTAGACCAGTAGACCAGTAGGCCAGTCGGTCAGTAGACCAGTAGGTCAGTAGACCAGTAGGCCAGTAGACTAGTAGGTCAGTAGACCAGTAGGTCAGTAGACCAGTAGGATAGTAGGTCAGTAGACCAGTAGACCAGTAGGTCAGTAGACCAGTAGACCAGTAGACCAGTAGACCAGTAGGTCAGTAGACCAGTAGACCAGTAGGTCAGTAGACCAGTAGACCAGTAGGTCAGTAGACCAGTAGACCAGTAGGTCAGTAGACCAGTAGACCAGTAGGTCAGTAGACCAGTAGACCAGTAGGTCAGTAGGCCAGTAGACCAGTAGACCAGTAGACCAGTAGGTCAGTAGACCAGTAGACCAGTAGACCAGTAGGCCAGTAGGTCAGTAGACCAGTAGACCAGTAGGTCAGTAGACCAGTAGACCAGTAGACCAGTAGACCAGTAGACCAGTAGGTCAGTAGACCAGTAGACCAGTAGGTCAGTAGGCCAGTAGACCAGTAGGTCAGTAGACCAGTAGACCAGTAGACCAGTAGGCCAGTAGGTCAGTAGATCAGTAGGTCAGTAGACCAGTAGGCCAGTAGGCCAGTAGGTCAGTAGGCTAGTAGGTCAGTAGGCCAGTAGGTCAGTAGACCAGTAGGCTAGTAGACCAGTAGACCAGTAGACCAGTAGAACAGTAGGCCAGTAGACCAGTAGGCCAGTAGACAGTAGGTCAGTAGACCAGTAGGCCAGTAGGTCAGTAGACCAGTAGGTCAGTAGACCAGTAGGTCAGTAGGCCAGTAGGTCAGTAGACCAGTAGGTCAGTAGACCAGTAGACCAGTAGGACAGTAGACCAGTAGGTCAGTAGACTAGTAGGTCAGTAGACTAGTAGGTCAGTAGACTAGTAGGTCAGTAGACCAGTAGGTCAGTAGACTAGTAGGTCAGTAGACCAGTAGGATAGTAGGTCAGTAGACCAGTAGGATAGTAGGTCAGTAGACCAGTAGGATAGTAGGTCAGTAGACCAGTAGGATAGTAGGTCAGTAGACCAGTAGGTCAGTAGACCAGTAGGCCAGTAGGTCAGTAGACCAGTAGGTCAGTAGACCAGTAGGCCAGTAGACTAGTAGGTCAGTAGACCAGTAGGATAGTAGGTCAGTAGACCAGTATGTTAGTAGACCAGTAGGCCAGTAGGTCAGTAGGTCAGTAGACCAGTAGGCCAGTAGGTCAGTAGACCAGTAGGTTAGTAGTCAGTAGGCCAGTAGGTTAGTAGACCAGTAGGTCAGTAGACCAGTAGGCCAGTAGGCCAGTAGACCAGTATGTCAGTAGACCAGTAGACCAGTAGGCCAGTAGGTCAGTAGACCAGTAGGCCAGTAGGTCAGTAGACCAGTAGGCTAGTAGACCAGTAGGCCAGTAGGTCAGTAGACCAGTAGGCCAGTAGACCAGTAGGTCAGTAGACCAGTAGGTCAGTAGACTAGTAGGTCAGTAGACTAGTAGGTCAGTAGACTAGTAGACCAGTAGATCAGTAGACCAGTAGCCCAGTAGACCAGTAGGTCAGTAGACCAGTAGGTCAGTAGACTAGTAGGTCAGTAGACTAGTAGGTCAGTAGACTAGTAGGTCAGTAGACCAGTAGGTCAGTAGACTAATAGGTCAGTAGGCTAGTAGGTCAGTAGACCAGTAGACCAGTAGACCAGTAGACCAGTAGACCAGTAGGTCAGTAGACCAGTAGGCCAGTAGGTCAGTAGACCAGTAGGTCAGTAGGCTAGTAGGTCAGTAGACTAGTAGGTCAGTAGACTAGTAGGTCAGTAGACTAGTAGGTCAGTAGACCAGTAGGTCAGTAGGCTAGTAGGTCAGTAGGCCAGTAGGCTAGTAGGTCAGTAGACCAGTAGGATAGTAGGCCAGTAGACCAGTAGGACAGTAGGTCAGTAGACCAGTAGATCAGTAGGTCAGTAGACCAGTAGACCAGTAGACCAGTAGGCCAGTAGGCCAGTAGGTCAGTAGACCAGTAGGTCAGTAGACCAGTAGGTCAGTAGACTAGTAGGTCAGTAGACTAGTAGGTCAGTAGACCAGTAGGATAGTAGGTCAGTAGACCAGTAGGGCAGTAGGCCAGTAGGCCAGTAGGACAGTAGACCAGTAGGTCAGTAGGCCAGTAGGCCAGTAGGTCAGTAGACCAGTAGGTCAGTAGACCAGTAGGCCAGTAGGTTAGTAGGTCAGTAGACTAGTAGGATAGTAGGTCAGTAGGCCAGTAGGCTAGTAGGTCAGTAGACCAGTAGGCCAGTAGGCCAGTAGGCCAGTAGACCAGTAGTCCAGTAGGCCAGTAGACCAGTAGGTCAGTAGACCAGTAGGCCAGTAGACCAGTAGGTCAGTAGACCAGTAGGTCAGTAGAGCAGTAGGTCAGTAGACCAGTAGACCAGTAGGTCAGTAGACCAGTAGACCAGTAGGTCAGTAGACCAGTAGACCAGTAGACCAGTAGACCAGTAGGTCAGTAGACCAGTAGGCCAGTAGACTAGTAGGTCAGTAGACTAGTAGGTCAGTAGACTAGTAGGTCAGTAGACTAGTAGGTCAGTAGACTAGTAGGTCAGTAGACCAGTAGGTCAGTAGACTAATAGGTCAGTAGGCTAGTAGGTCAGTAGACCAGTAGGTCAGTAGACCAGTAGGTCAGTAGACCAGTATGTCAGTAGACCAGTAGGCCAGTAGGTCAGTAGACCAGTAGGTCAGTAGACTAGTAGGTCAGTAGACCAGTAGGTCAGTAGACCAGTAGACCAGTAGGTCAGTAGACCAGTAGACCAGTAGACCAGTAGGCCAGTAGGTCAGTAGACCAGTAGACCAGTAGGCCAGTAGGTCAGTAGACTAGTAGGTCAGTAGACTAGTAGGTCAGTAGACTAGTAGGTCAGTAGACTAGTAGGTCAGTAGACTAGTAGGTCAGTAGACCAGTAGACCAGTAGGTCAGTAGGCCAGTAGACCAGTAGGTCAGTAGACCAGTAGACCAGTAGACCAGTAGACCAGTAGGTCAGTAGGTCAGTAGACCAGTAGGTCAGTAGACCAGTAGACCAGTAGGTCAGTAGACCAGTAGACCAGTAGGTCAGTAGACCAGTAGACCAGTAGGTCAGTAGGTCAGTAGACCAGTATGTTAGTAGACCAGTAGACCAGTAGGTCAGTAGACCAGTAGACCAGTAGGTCAGTAGACCAGTAGACCAGTAGGTCAGTAGACCAGTAGGTCAGTAGACCAGTAGGCCAGTAGACCAGTAGGTCAGTAGACCAGTATGTCAGTAGACCAGTAGACCAGTAGACCAGTAGGTCAGTAGACCAGTAGGTCAGTAGACCAGTAGGTCAGTAGACCAGTAGACCAGTAGACCAGTAGGTCAGTAGACCAGTAGGTCAGTAGGTCAGTAGACCAGTAGGCCAGTAGGTCAGTAGACCAGTAGGTCAGTAGACCAGCAGACCAGTAGGCCAGCAGACCAGTAGGTCAGTAGACCAGTAGGCCAGTAGGCCAGTAGGTCAGTAGGCTAGTAGGTCAGTAGACCAGTAGGATAGTAGGTCAGTAGGCCAGTAGGATAGTAGGTCAGTAGACCAGTAGGTCAGTAGGCCAGTAGGCCAGTAGGCCAGTAGACCAGTAGGTCAGTAGACCAGTAGACCAGTAGACCAGTAGGTCAGTAGGCCAGTAGACCAGTAGGTCAGTAGGCTAGTAGGTCAGTAGACTAGTAGGTCAGTAGACTAGTAGGTCAGTAGGCTAGTAGGTCAGTAGGCCAGTATGTCAGTAGACCAGTAGGTCAGTAGGTCAGTAGGTTAGTAGGCCAGTAGGTCAGTAGACCAGTAGGTTAGTAGACCAGTATGTCAGTAGACCAGTAGGTCAGTAGACTAGTAGGTCAGTAGACCAGTAGGATAGTAGGTCAGTAGACCAGTATGTCAGTAGACCAGTAGGCCAGTAGGTCAGTAGACCAGTAGGCCAGTAGGTCAGTAGACCAGTAGGTCAGTAGACCAGTAGGCCAGTAGGTCAGTAGACCAGTAGGTCAGTAGGCTAGTAGGTCAGTAGGCCAGTATGTTAGTAGGCCAGTAGGCCAGTAGACCAGTAGGTCAGTAGACCAGTAGGCTAGTAGGTCAGTAGACCAGTAGGTCAGTAGACCAGTAGGCCAGTAGGTCAGTAGACCAGTAGGACAGTAGACCAGTAGGTCAGTAGACCAGTAGGTCAGTAGACCAGTATGTCAGTAGACCAGTAGGTCAGTAGGCCAGTAGGTCAGTAGGCCAGTAGGCCAGTAGGTCAGTAGACCAGTATGTCAGTAGACCAGTAGACCAGTAGGCCAGTCGGTCAGTAGACCAGTAGGTCAGTAGACCAGTAGGCCAGTAGGACAGTAGACCAGTAGGTCAGTAGACCAGTAGGCCAGTAGGTCAGTAGGCCAGTAGGCCAGTAGGTCAGTAGACCAGTAGGTCAGTAGACCAGTAGGCCAGTAGGTCAGTAGGCTAGTAGGTCAGTAGACTAGTAGGTCAGTAGACTAGTAGGTCAGTAGACTAGTATGTCAGTAGACTAGTAGGTCAGTAGGCCAGTAGGTCAGTAGACCAGTAGGCCAGTAGGTCAGTAGACCAGTAGGTCAGTAGACCAGTAGGCCAGTAGACCAGTAGGCCAGTAGGTCAGTAGACCAGTAGGTCAGTAGACCAGTAGACCAGTAGGTCAGTAGACCAGTAGACCAGTAGGTCAGTAGGTCAGTAGACCAGTATGTTAGTAGACCAGTAGACCAGTAGGTCAGTAGACCAGTAGACCAGTAGACCAGTAGGTCAGTAGACCAGTAGGTCAGTAGACCAGTAGACCAGTAGACCAGTAGGTCAGTAGACCAGTAGGTCAGTAGGCCAGTAGACCAGTAGACCAGTAGGTCAGTAGACCAGTAGGTCAGTAGACCAGTAGGTCAGTAGACCAGTAGACCAGCAGACCAGTAGGTCAGTAGACCAGTAGGTCAGTAGACCAGTAGACCAGTAGAGCGTGGATAGATATCTGAGGTACTCTGACCTCTGATTGGCTGGTCTCCATCTCCTCTTGCTGCTGGCCCTAGGCTGTGTGTCTGTGGACCTTCAGGATTTAAATCAATGCTTTTTGTTTTCTGCTGCTGCTGAGAGACCGTGTTTTCCTGAGCAGTCAGGAACGTTTTCCTCTGTTCTTATCGGTTTCCCACCAGGGCACAGGGAGCAGTAAAAGCACCTTTTTAAATCTCAGCCTTTATTCAATGAATTCATAAAGTTTAGACAATCTAAGGGCTTCAGCATGTGTGTAACGTGGAAGATGCCCTCTGCTGCTCGGCCTCAGCAGAACGTGAACAATAAGCTCACCTCTTTGACTGGCTTTTGGTTGGTTCTTCTGCTTTTGCAGAGAAAACTGTTTCCCTTCCGTTCCTTTCTGAAATAATTTCAGGCTGAAATTTTTTATGTAAAAATCATAAACATTTTCACCCCATGGCAAACTGAAGTCATCACCCAAAAGGGAATAGACAGGTATTCTGCATGGAACCACATTATTATAATCACAGCACTTTACACCCATTGATCGCTTACCCTTAGAAGTAGGAGCATATTGTACTCATCCCCGATAGTCCTGAGTTGGCATCCAAACCGCTCTGCTTCCATGGTCCTTGTTGGGTTTAGCTCCAACAAGCTAGCGTGGTTGGAAGCACTTCCTGCAACACAAAGCAGAATGTGTCTACAGCAGCACAGAGTGAGTGTGTGTCTGTGTGTGTCTGCTGTATCACACCTGGTTACTCTAGAGGCTGGGTCACTTCACTGAAACTAAACAGAATGTTATCATTGGGGTTTAGCCTTGAAAACACAGTCAACCTGAAAACTCATGAATTCTTAAAATGACTTCTAATGACTGAACCCACAGAGGAACTAAACACACTGATGGCTTCACACAGCTTTACACACAGGCTGTCGTCTGTTCGTGTTGGCTAAATGTCAACATTGGGTCCTGCAAAAATAAAATCTGAAGACTTTATTATCTGTGGAACGACTTGTTGTCCTCTGGATCTGTCTCCGTGTGACGGGGACATTTACTACAAACCTTCAGGTTTTATATATTTCTCTTGAGATTTACATGTTCAGATATCATGAATAAAGCAGACAAATAAAAAAACTGTAGAAATAAAATTGAGAGGAAATGAGACTGAAATGAGACAGGGCCAGTCTAAATGTGACTCAGAAAGTTTTCACAGGATCTGGGAGGAGCTTTGAATTCTGAACCAGCTGATTTTAAAACAAGTCTTTAATAAAATCAAATAACACATAAAATCACTGAACTGTGAAATAAAAACATCGCCATTTTGTTTTATTGTTCATTTAGACAAAAGTCAAACAGATAAATGTTCTTAGAGTCACA
>SSNR01002005.1:0-11096 GCA_006937965.1 Callopanchax toddi
TGTAAGTGATTTATTACTTTGATGAGATGAATTTAAATTCCAGACATCGTCACTCCCAATGGGCTCAATGTGAAGAAGTTCTCTGCTATGCACGAGTTTCAAAACCTCCACGCTCAAAGCAAGAACCGCATCCAGGAGTTTGTCAGGGGGCATTTCTACGGGTCAGAACTCGGTTTACAATTTATTCTTTCATTCATTATATCAATAATGATTCTGTTTTAGAGCTCAGACTTGGAAAACCAAAGTTATAATGGAATGTGTACTGTGGAGGAGCTGGGCTCATTACAGTTTCTTCACCTTCAGGCACCTTGACTTCAACCTGGACAAGTGTTTGTTCCTCTTCATAGCTGGAAGGTATGAATTCTCCAACAAAGGCGCCGACATCTTCTTGGAGGCTTTAGCCAGACTCAACTATCTGCTGAGAGTAAGTGTGACGTGGTTCCTCTGAGTGATCATCGGACGTGTTTTGATGTTGTGATTTCAGCTGTAGGAACTCTGTGTGTTGTACAGGTAAACCACAGCGATGTAACTGTTATCGCTTTCTTCATCATGCCAGCTCGGACAAACAACTTCAACGTGGAGACCTTGAAGGGCCAAGCTGTCAGGAAGCAGCTCTGGTGAGGATGCTGTGAATTTAGGTGGAGTTTCAGGCTGAAAATATAAAATCTGAGCCTGACAGCCAACTTGTATTTCTTTATTGTTGACCCTGACAGGGATACTGCTCAGACTGTGAAGGAGCGCTTTGGAAAGAAACTTTACGAGTCCCTTTTGGTGTAAGTTGACCTACATCAAGAGATCTTTATGATCATTTACTCCTTTAGACAA
Source organism: Callopanchax toddi (assembly GCA_006937965.1). Classification (NCBI taxonomy): domain Eukaryota; kingdom Metazoa; phylum Chordata; class Actinopteri; order Cyprinodontiformes; family Nothobranchiidae; genus Callopanchax; species Callopanchax toddi. The sequence goes on from SSNR01002005.1 coordinate 826, forward strand.
ACAACCATGTTATTCACCAGAATTTCCACGAAATTTAAACCACATCTTTAAAAAAATCTGCTTTTTAAATTGGTCAGAGCGAGGGACTTTTACAGATTCTATTGAACATTTGAAGATGACTAAAATCCCAAAAGTTGAGACCAGCAAATTGATGTCCTCGTTTTGGTTTAAAGCTTTCTTTCGCCCCGTTTTGTCCTTTAGTGGGCAGCTGCCAGATGTGTCAAAAATGCTGGACAAGGACGACTTTACCATAATGAAGCGTGCCATCTTTGCAACTCAGCGGCAGTCCCAGCCTCCAGTCTGCACTCACAACATGCTGGAGGACAGCAGCGACCCCATCCTGAACTGTGTCCGCCGCATCGGCCTTTTCAACAGCTCTGCTGACCGAGTCAAGGTGCCACAGCTGACAGGAGCAAGGATTTCTTTTTTTAGGGAGTTTGTGTGTGTAAACTGTAGAAGTATACGTGGAGACATTTAGCTGTGAAGTCATCGTGATCTCTGCAGGATTTGTTTCAGTCCATATTGACCTTTTAATATATTTAAGAACCAGATTGTTCATTAAACTCTGAGTTAAGGCCTGATCACTTCTCCTCCCTCAGATTATCTTCCATCCAGAGTTCCTTTCATCTACCTCTCCTCTGCTTCCCATGGATTATGAGGAGTTTGTCAGAGGTTGCCACCTTGGCGTCTTCCCTTCTTACTATGAACCTTGGGGCTACACACCAGGTAACATTCATAAGCACATGTGGACTTACGATGCATCAGATAAATAATCCGTCATGTTTGTGTCACCAGCTGAGTGCACAGTCATGGGAATCCCTTCCATCTCCACCAACCTGTCAGGGTTTGGATGTTTCATGGAGGAACATATAGCAGACCCCTCAGCGTATGGTGTGTATCCACTTCTCAGTTTGCCTTGTTAAATATGAATAATGGAGTTGATCAAATGTATTTTCTCTTGGTAGGCATTTACATCCTTGACCGTCGATACAAGGGGGTTGACGAGTCATGCAACCAGCTCACCTCCTTCCTGTTTCAGTTCTGCAAGCAGAGCCGGCGCCAGAGGATCATCCAGAGGAATCGTACCGAGCGCCTGAGTGACCTCCTGGACTGGAGATACCTCGGCAGGGTAAGATCCCAGATGTTCTCTTTAATCCATGCAGTAATGTCAAATTGAAAAATCTTTTTTTTTTTGTTTAGTTTTACATTGCTGCCCGTCATATGGCCCTGGCTAAAGCCTTCCCTGAGACCTTCGTTTATGAGCCTGAAGAGACCACCTCGGTGAGCTGATTCTGCTTTATGTGATGAGAAATGGAACATTAAGGGGGGCACTGGATAAGATTTTGATCTTGTTTCTCTTTTTGCAGAACAAAGGCATTTTATTTTAGCTTGATGTTGGAGATTTTAAGCACACTTCAAAATTTCACCAAAAACGTTCTAGCTTTGTGAAAGTTGCATGTTTCCAGTCCCTGAATGAGATCTTGTTTTGGTTCCCAGACCGCCGGTTTCCGTTACCCCCGACCGGCCTCGGTGCCACCCTCTCCGGCCCTGTCCCGCCACTCCTCCCCCCATCACAGCGAGGCTGAAGATAACGAAGAAGACGAGCGCTATGACGAGGAACTGGAGGCAGAAAAGGATCGGGTGAACATCCGCCAGCCCTACACCGTGCCAGCTAAGAACAAAGTCTCTGCTGTCCTGGGAGCCAACGGTGACGGCGAAGGTGACGGCGAAGGTGACGGCGATGGCGATGAGGTGCCCACCGAGAAAAACTGAGGAACACGTGCACGCCGAACCTCACTAGTGAAACATTATTCATTGCAATCGTTAGTCATCCTTGCACTACAAACTCCATAAAAGAGTGCAGCTGTATTAGTGTGTGTGTGACGGTAGTGGCTTTTTGTGAAGGGAAAAAGCATCACTGTCAGTGTCTTCCCAACCAGTTTGTACCTCAGATCTCCTAAAACTATCAGCCAGTTTGATATGTTTTGGTATCGTTTCAATTCTACACCAGCAATGCAGCCAGTGAAAATCTAAAAATGTAGACAACTAAAACCATAGCTCAGCATCGTGCTGCTGGATTTATTAGTGTACTAACACTGAAAAATTATCTAGTGTTTAGAAAATAAGAGATTTAATGTAGTGTTAGTCTCTAGAGGAGGGTTTTATACTTGATTCAGACACGAGTCAGACCTTCGTTTTACCAGCTTGTCCCGTACCTCGTCGTAGCTTCATTTCAAATGCCTTGTTTACTCCAAAACTCCCCAGAGAGGAAATAAAATGCAAAGCACACACATGCACATTAACAAGTAGCTTAAAAAAAGATTGATTGAAAGCTCTTGTTTTGAAAATGTTTGTTTTCCATTTAATTTCTCTGCCTTATTGTATCAGTTTCTTCAACGCTGAGCAACTTATCAACTGTCAACGTGCGCACTTGTGTGGTTTATCCTCGAATTCCCAGTTTCAGGCAGTATTTATCAAAAGGTGAAGGAAAAAGTAAGGGAAAACAGGACAGAGATTTAAGGTGGATGCTATATTTTCTGATAGAAGATAAGATAAAGAATTTAAAGTGAGTTATGGTACGTTATGATTTGTGTTGGAATAGATGAAATAGTTTTACAAAGCGTGTCACTGTCACTCCACTGTAAGAGTTATGTTTGTTCCAATGCTGTACCAGATGAACTTCTAATAAAAGCTAAAATATATAAATACACCTGTTAGTATTTTACAAATGATACCCGCCTCTTCTTTCATTGTGTGCATTCAGTTTATTGAAACGCGTACACACAGGTCGGTGGGTTTGCCAATAACGCCCAACATATCCATGGTGATCCTTTTAATTTATACGGAATTTGGAAGAGGATCTTCCTCCCGTGTTGGAGATCATCCACTTCAGCACAGGTAAACTCTTCCTCCATGACCTCTGCAAACTTTAAGAGAAAAGAAATTGGAATCAGATTCTTGTTCAAATGTTATTAACACAATCAAAAAGTGATGTTTTTACATGCAAGTATATTAATAATCCTAAGGAGAGGGTCAAACTAATTTTTGCTGCTTTTTTAATGCAAAACCTTTAATATTATACATTAAAATCTCTAATATTCAGCAATCCCTCCAGACTCACTGAGTAAACTGTTCCAGAATGATTGGTATGTTGCGTTCCCGGTTACAGCTCCTGGTTTGGCTGGATTCCTCCTCACTGTGCGTACTGAGAAACCATCAGACCCAGTCACCTCCACTTCCACCACATGATAATCTTTTAACCTGATGTACACAGAGATATTAAACTTGATCTTTCAAACAGAAATTCAAAGCTGTAGGAGTTCTGATTTGTAATAAATAGAAGACTCGCTCTGTGTCTGATACGATTTCTCCCTGAACACCAGTGAACCCGAGCGTTCCTGCTGCCACTGCCGCCGCCGCCATGGTGTTGACGTTATTGGGAGCGAGTGGGCACAGCTCTGCCACCGAGCCACTGAGTAAAACTCTCCTGCCTTCTCCTTCCTTCCAGTCAGCGAGGACGTCTCCTTTTAGTCGGAAGCAGGACGGATGTTTAGACATTCTTATGAAAAGAGCCTGAAAAGTGGGGTTGAAATTGACAATCTTCAGAAAAAGGTCACAGATTTCTTCAAGCTCTCTAGCTCTTTATCATACCTTCAAAGTCCCACTATCGTTCAGCCTCTGGATGTCCTGGCCTCCCCATAACGCACCGCTGGGGACATAAAGAGTCCTGCTGTATTGGACAGATGCCTGATGGAGATTTTGGTTCAGACTGGGATCAGAAAGGGCAGAGGGAGATCCCACCTAAAGGAACATTAGTACATTCCTTACATTATGTTTAAGCCACAGACATATGTGTAGATACACAACCCACAAAACGTTAGGGATATTTGGATTTACGGTCAAATTTCAGGATTAATCTAAAATGCACTCTGACCTTCTCTAAACCTTTGAATGAACATGTCCATCTGTTCAATGTTTCAGTACTTTTTGCACAACTTGTTCTCGAACAAGGAGCTTAACAGCAAAATTCACAACAGGTGTTTGATCCATGAATTGATCATTAAATGTCCCGGTTCTGTTAGAACTGGTATTTAAACAGTCCTCCTCCTCGTGCTGCTCACATTTTGACATCATGACACCAAGATCAAGCTTCGAGTCATCAGCAGGTTGCAACAGAGATACAGGGAGACTGGATGAGTCACAGAAAGACATAGAAGTGGACGTCCTTTGGCCTGATGACTGCTTCATAGTGGCCTGTGGAACCGATTGATGAATGCCACACACGTCCAGTCACGTCAGACCATTGGAAACCATCATCATCATCAGTGTGGTTTGCATGCTACGACCTGCATAGACCTGAACACACCACCAGGTACGGTCGTTATTGTCTTGTACGGATCAAGGAGCATTTACTCTGGATGAGGGACCAGTGGCCTCATGCTGTTCTCTGATGAGATTCAATTCATGTTTAGTAGAAATGATGGCTGCCAGATGTTGGAGGTGTCAAGGACAGGACAGCACTAAGCATCAGCTACTGTTGTCACCAGACCAGCCTCTGGTGGTGGTGATGTTACAGGCGTGTTTAGAACTGCCTTACACAAGCCTCTACTGCCTGATAGCATCCAGTCCAGTCAATAAAGCAGCAGGTCTCTGGTCTTCTCTTCTATTATCAATAAGTTCTACACAAGAACAGAAGATGATCTCACCATGAAGTGACTCTGAGACAGAAAACGGACTCCAAATTCTCTTACGATCTGTGGATGGCAAACCTCTACAATCACATCACACCGCCTGTAAAACAGAATATTTATGAAACTTTGAAAACAAAAAGAAATGATCTTGAGTTTATTTAAAATGCTGACTCTATTGTGTAAAATGTGTTTTAATGTGTTTAAAACCTGTTTGCAAAACTCGACAGGTCGTCCAGTATGAGCTCAGCAGGAACCAAACTCTTGAGCTTGTCAGAATTCCTGTTCCAGACAAAACCCAGAATCAGACCCAGACCGGGTCCATCTTTAAGGAGCTTGTCCACCAGGTACTGTCCTAAATCACACATCCACCCAAGAGTTATTATTATAAACAATAAAATCATTTACAGTGCGTATGTGGGGTTTAACACACCTAGATGTCCAAATCCTACAACTCCAACTGTCAGAGTGGAAGGACTGGATGCCATAACCTGTGGAGAGAATAAAAGAAGCATAAACACAAAATGAACAGGTCAAAAACACATTTCTGCTCCATAACATCTTAACACTGCATTTATTGTTCTCCTGGCCCAGCAGTCGTACACACCTCCAGATTTATGTCTCCCTCCATGAGCAAAAACCAACCACAGCTCTAGGAATTATGGGAAAGCAGAGTACAAGGTTCGACTCAGAAGGCCTTAGTTAATCATTGCGTGTCTTTGACAGTGGGATACCCCTCAGTGCACATTGGTATCAGATCAATAAAAAATTATAAAGAGCACATTAGAAGAGATCTACATTTCTACCATCGTTTAACCCACATGAACTGCATAAAACTGTATGACTCTTTTTTTTAAGTTTGGGAGTTTGTCTGTGGTGTTTGAGTGGATTGAATTCTGGAGACTTTTCTTCAACGCTGTTTTAATCACAACCTCTAAACATGACACCTGTCTTGAATATTTGTTAGGAAATTATTTTAGATCATTGTTTTTTTAATATAGTATGTTTTGCTCATTTATTACTATATATTTTTTATAGCATTTCATGTAGCAGCTGTTTAAAAAAATAGTAAATGTGATGTCATTTATCTGGTATATCAACCTCATGAAATAAAAGATATTCTAACAAATATGTGGATATTTGAATTAAAGCATAAACTTTATTAACCTTCATTAATATAATATTTTATCTTATATTATTATTATCTCATCTTACATTATATTATAACTCTTATTAGTCTAAAATAAACAGTTTTTTCACTGCTTTCTTCTTGATGTGGACATTTAATGGATTAAAACCTAAACATTGATTTTGTATTTTCTGAACATTTAACCTGCTCCAGTTTAATCAAACCCTCATCATGGAGATCATATTAAATACAGCGACTATCACAAGTAAACTCAAATGGTACAGCAATTGCACCCAGTTTGACTTTGCCCCTTATATGCTGTTGTCATCAACATATTACTGGTTTAGAGGTCAAAGGTCAGCTGGTTGTCCATGAGAACTTGAATCTGGGAGGACATTGATTATCAGAGGAAGCGGGGATTAGTCTAAAGTACAGCGTCGTGGAGATCCAGCACGACGGAGCAGACGTCTGAGGACTGCATGTGTGTGAAATCAAGGCAACGGCAGCAAAGACACAAGAAGAAATAAAAAACGGAAACACCTGCTGGAGTTCTAACAGCTGAGACGATGGATATCCTGGAGACGGATGCTTATGACAGACGGCAGAGGAGAAATATGGTACAATTTATTCATAGTTTAATATTTTATTGTCAAATATTATTGCTGCATGCTTATAGAAGGAGTTGAATTGTCTAAAATTATTATCCAACTGAGTAATTTTCCTGTTTTTTTATTTATTTCTCTCTTTCTATCAGTCCTGTGCTCTTCTCTTCTCTCTCCTGCCTTTCTTTCTGGCTTCAGCTTTATATTTCTACCTTTTGACTCCTGGTTCTGGCCCATCAGTCGTGTCTGCAGGAGTCAAATCAGCTCCAACTTTCCTGCTGGCTGCAGTGGTGCTGAGCTGGAACGGAGGTCAGAGCGTCTTAGGCGTGGCGGGGGGGCTGATATTTTCTGCTGTTGGTGACTGCTGCTTGGTCTGGCCTGAGCTGTTCATTCATGGTAAGATCCCGTTTCTGCATTATTTAAAACTAACAGTGGATAGATGTAAATTAAACTGCCATGAAGTAATTAAACCATAATAATCACTGGATAAATCTAAATTATAGGCCTAATAGTTATAATACCATAACAGAAAAGTATACTTTTAAAAGAATAATGATAATCAGTGTTAGTAGGTCTTAAATTTAATGTGTTGATTTTTGTTCCAGGAATGGGAGCGTTTGCTGTGGCTCACCTGCTCTACTCACTCTCCTTCCTGTCCAGTCGTTATGCAACATACTCCTTGTCCTCCTGGACTCGTCTTCTCTATCTGATCCTGTTGATGGTGGGCGGAGCTTTCTACATCTACATATATCCATTCCTGCGGAAAGCACCAGACTCTGACCTACTGACTCCAGGCGTGGGGGTCTACACCTTCCTCATCACAGTCATGGCTGTGTTAGCAGTAAGAACCAGCCAGACGACGACGTTACTGGGAAGTCTGGTATTCATGGTGTCTGATGCATCGCTGGCACTGCAAGTCTTCAAGGTTTTGCCACCAATGCAGCATGGTCAGACTGTTGTCATGGTAACATATTATTTGGCACAGCTGCTGATTGCTGTGGGTGATGTAAAAGCAGTGGAGAACAAGGAGGACTTTTCTAAATGGAAGCGGTCCTAAACAGGATCCCTGAGGTATCCCAGACATCTTCCTGTTATTTTGCGTGTGTACATTTGACTTTACCAAATGCATAACATGAGCTTTTTTTTTTTTTTTACAATGTCTAAATGTAAAGCTTTACAGCTAATAAATATCCCACCAAAATTAAATATGTATATTTTTTCAATGGTTAGAAACATATATTGAAAAATATATATATTTCAATATAAATGAAAACATTCAGTGCATGACTTTTTAACATTCATCATCATCTGTCATTTAATGTTTTTTTTTTGTAAAATGTTCTCATTAAACTGCATTAAAATATATAAACAACAGTTTTTGATTAAAGTAAATAACTCTGAGGTCAATGATTTAAAAAAGTCAACTTGATCTGAAACATTTCAGACTTTAATCCCAACGTTTAGATATATTTATATATATACACACACACACACATATCTGAATAAACATTTGGATGTCTGTAAATATAGAAGATAATAAAAACACACTTACTTACTCTGGGGGTGTTTAAATTTTACATGAAATTTGTTGTAAAGAGCAAACAGAAGTCTTGAAATGTAACTTTCTACAGTACGATTATTTACAGTATAGTCCAGCTCCTGGATTACATGCAAAACATGAACAGTGACTGTCCGAAACAGAAAAACAATGTTGCTCTGCATCCATGATTCAGCTCATGAATGTTCTGTTACATTTTTTGTTCTGATACCAAAATAAGAATTTAAAAACATTTGTTTTAGCGATCCATCCCATTATCATCCGACGGCGTCCCGCTGAAGCACAAAACTCTGAGACGGTCACAGAAATCAAGTTCTTCCTGTTGAGAAGAAAATATGCAGTTTTAATTTTAGGCATAAAGCACTCTCAATTTTATATTTTATAATTAGATGGATGAACATGTAGCTTTGAGTGACAGCATATTTAAATTACAACACTGTTTACCTGACTTTCCTCTTTTCCTTGGAGCTCTTTGGCTCGCTGCTTGAGTAACTCCTCCAGACACAGAGTGGGATTCCTGCAGTCTTTGAGCCCTTGTGGAAAATCTTCCACCAAACTAGACACATAAACAAGGTTGGACATTACAAAATGTACAAGACATATAAAAAAAAAATACAGCTGCCATTCAAGCATCAAGTAAAAAGCAGGGAGGTGTTTCTCACCAGCAGAGAGCGCCAAGAACATGTTCATGGAAAGACGAGTGAGGAGAGCGGAGCACTGACACGAGCTGCTGCACCATCCCCATAGACACAACCGTTTCTGTTAAGGGACCAAAAAAACAAAGAGATATCTCAGAAATGCAAACAGAGAGGTATATGTCTGAGATGAGATAACTTAGCATCCAAGGTAATAGATCAAATAATGACTCTGATATTTTAAACCTTTAGTCATCAAGCTGTTTTTCTTATACTTCAAAGTTGTCCTGATTTAAGAGCGGTCACATTATGGACACACATATAACACAGGACCATAACACAGATATTAAACCTGAGACAACCGCCCCCCCTAGTCCCTTCCCCTCCATGTAAACAAGTGAGAAGTGTTCCTGTTTATGGATTTCCACTGCATCAGCATCTGAATTACAACCATTATAACCTATGGGTCATCCCTGTTTTGTGCAGATTTTAGTCAAATTACAAGTTATGGAAATTAAGACAAATGGGAAAATTGATTGTAATACCACTTTTACTTGGATATAAAAAAAGATGTGTCCCACAGTAAGAATCCCTTCTTGGGTAAAATTTGAGATCTAAACTCTAAACTTTTACAATCTTTAAAACAAAGATTTGTTAATAGAATAGATCCAGTAAAAACATCAGTACCAGAATAGCTACAACTTTTATTTCCTCATTCATACCTTTATGTTCGGGATGTGAAGTCAGCAGATTGAGCAGAAGGAAAGCAGATTTGGTCCGGAGTTTCTCGTTTTCTGACTGCATGCCTCTCATCAGCACTGAAAAACCGTCATGAGCGACAAACTCCTGGAGTCCGTTGTCCTGCTCTCGGACCAGGCCTACAGAGACACAGCATGATTCTTCTATGTGGCAATCAGTGGAAAGCAGCACAAACACATCATGAGATAATTCAGATATCTAAAGTGTTTCATTTAAGGCGCCAAGGGGGTCAGACTCCAGTCCCAGAGGACCACTATCCAGCATGTTTTAGAGGTTTCTCAGCTCCATTGCTCCTAATTTGAATCAGTGGGTAAAAAATGCCAGAGGTAATTAAATGAAAGATTCCAGTGTGCTGGATCAGGATAAATACTAAAAAAAAATCCTCCTGGACTGGAGAAGATCCCTGATTTAAACTATGTGTTTACAAAAAGTCTACTCACATGAGACAGCATAAAGAGCCTTTACTCTGACGGTGGGGTTTGGGTCTGAATCTGTCAGGTGGAGAAGTTTTGGCAGAACCTCGATCTTAAGCAAGTGGTCCTGTACCTGCGGCATGTTCTGAGCACAGGAGGCGATAAGCTGTGCAGCTCGCCACCGCAGCCCACTCTGGACATGACACAGATACCTGGAGACGCACAAGTCCAGTCCTCCAAGAAGCATCAGATCTGTGATGTGAAAAAAATAGATACCATTTAGAATTAAATCTGCATATATAAACACTAAGATAACACCCTGTTTAACTCTAATTTCATTCCTAACAAACCTCTAGCATTGTCCAGGTTCTCACACAACTCAGACAACATCTCAAAGGCTGATTCTCGCTCATCATCGTCCTCATCTTCTTCATCTCGCTCCTTTTCACCCGTTTCATCTTTGCGTAGGACAGACAAGCACTGTTTC
>SSNR01002023.1:0-11022 GCA_006937965.1 Callopanchax toddi
CCTCCTGTTGCATCCTTTACGTTATTGAACATACGGTTTGACCAGGGTGGACAGGCAGAGGGACCGGGGGGTGAATATGATAAATTTCCATCCCAGAATCAGATGTTTTCACTATGTACCATATTGGTCAGAATATCAGATTGAGGAGGCGTCCAGGAGGCACCCTGACCAGATGAACCACCTCCACTGGCTCCTCTGTGGAGGAGCAGGTTCCTCCTGGATGTCTGAGCTCCTCCCCTGTCTCTAAGGCTGAGTCCTGACACTCTGGAGGAAACTCATTTCTGTATTCATGATCTGGTTCTTTGGGTCATTACCTAAAGCTCCTGACCAGAGGTGAGGGTTGGAACGTAGAAATCTAGAGCTTCTCTGTCTGGCTCAGCTCCTTCTTCACCACTACAGACCAGATCAGCATCCATCACTGTAGATGCTGCCCTGATCCTCCTGTAGATCTCCCTCCTTGTGAACAAGACCCTGACACACTTCAACTCCTCCACTAGAGATAGGACCTCTCCTCCAAACTGGAGTTGCTGATCCACCCTTTTCCAGTGCAGAACCATGGTCTCAGATCTGTCTTCATCCAAGCTGCTTCTCACTCAGCTGTGAACCTCCTCAGCAGCAGCTGAAGGTCAGAGCTGATGAAGCTAGGAGGACCAGTTCATCTGCACAAAACTGAGGTCAGATCTTCCTGGCACCAAACTCCAACCCTTCCACACCACGACTGCTCCAGAAGTTCTGTCCATAAAGGGTCTGAACAGAACTGGTGACACAGAGCAGCCCTGGAGGAGTCCACCCCTCACCTGGAGCTCTGACTTACTCCTCATTGTGTGTATTGATGCTTTTGTGCCCAGAATCAACTCCCTCTTCAAAATCTGAAGGAACCTGATGATTTTGATCTTGAAAAAAAAGACTTAATTCATGTTACAACCCTGTGGGTCTCTGTGTGGCTGATTAGGTCCTTTTATCTGCTGCAGCTGAGTGCAGTGTGGAACACCTGGACCTGGAACACCTGGACCTGGAACACCTGGACCTGGGATACGTCTGCATTGAAATCCTGTATTTTGTCTAACCCTGTCTCTCTGCTGTCCCTCCAGACATGCTGTCTCACTTATGTTAGTGTCAAGTTTGCCTCTTATGATTTAACCTTTGTTTCTTTTCAGTCAGGTAGTTTTAGGTTAGGTAATTATCTCTGATAACGTTTACATGGCCTGTCTCTCCTTTTTGTTATGGCCACCTGACCCAGGCTGTAACAGTCCGTTTCATCTGAATCAGCAAGTATTTCAGGTTGATTGAAGTTTCCTCACATAGTTTACACACACACACACACACACACACACACACACACACACACACACACACACACACACACACACACACACACACACACACACACACACACGTTTACAGAGGAAGATTATTCTAATTACAAACCTGAAGTCCTGAAATGATCACCTTTACTCCACTGTTTTCAGAAAAGACTTCAAATGAAAGGTGCAGAATTAGAGACAAAACAAACAAAACGAAGTCAGTAAAAGCAGCGTGGTGATGTGCAGACAGCCGGTCAGCTGATCTATTTCAGTTTGAGACTGATCTGTAGGCTGGTGACTACAGCTACTAACGCCTTGTGGAGGTGCAGACATTTGACTCAGCTTACACATCTCCAACAATCAGTCTCATCACTTAAAAAGCTATTTAAACCTGGGATGTGAATTCAGAGGCAGGAACTGGATTTCACCATATTAGATATTGTGTTTGTTTAGCTGGAGGACCACAGGGAGCAGCTAACTGAGGTTTATTTGTTTTTCAACAGATATGAAGTAATACTGAGGTCTAATATTGAAAGCAAAAGTATCTGCTTGTCTCAGTGTCACCATTTTAGTAAAACTCCCAAACACGAGCTTGGTAAGGCGGTTATACTCCATCTGTGGGCCTGCCTCCCTGTCCCACTTCCCGTTCTAGTGTTACGACCCAGTCTAGCCGCCCTGTCTGGTCTGGTGAAGGCCCTACTCAATCTCCTGAGTCCTGGCTCTAAACAGCGCTCCGCTCCAGCATGATGTCATTGAGAATTCCAAGCAGAGGCCCACTCTCTGCTCATAAAATACCATTTATTCAGCCCAACATATGGTCTCTCTGCATTTCAGCTCACTCTCCATCCACCTCGCCTTCCGTCCCTCCCTTCTTTTCACCCCCATTCTTCTAGTAAAAAATGTTGAATACATTACACTTGGGTCATACACATGCAGATGCATTCTCACAGACGGTCTACCTGTGTATCGTCAAGAAAAGCTTTCCTACTGGAAGAAGAGAAGAAAAAGAGGGAAAGTGATAGCTTCCTGGAAGAGATCCTGGCGCAGCATGTTCTGTTAACATGACATCATGCGTTGTTTATCTTTATCTGCTTCGAACTGGATGTTGTGCGACTGAGGCCCGTGTTTAAGAAATGGAAAATTAAATGAAAACTCTGGCCTCGCCAATGTCTGGAAACAATTAAGACGGGCTGATGTCATAGTTTGATACAAAAGCATACTAAATGAGATGTAGTGGCCCGGGAGGGTTTGTGAACACAGAGGACTTTGTGTGAGGGGGAAACACGCTCCTTTTGAACAAAGAATGACTTTGGGTAACAAAGATCTGGCAGCAGATGTATAAATAGAGCTGAAATAGGAGTAATTAAAGGATATGTTGCCTCTGCTCATCACATCCTGGCAGCAAAGCTGGACCAGATGTGTTGACTGTGGGATCCTATGGGAATGATCAAAGATTATCAGAGAGAAGTGATGCCTGAGAGGATTTTCTCTTTACCCCCTGTTTGCTGAATCTAGAACAAGTAGTAAGTAATCTCACTCTGGATAGGAATAATCTGTTCAGATGAGCGGGAACTGAAAGCTGAACTGCAGGACATGAGAAAAACATTCATTCAAAGCAAGAAAATGTGTTTTACGTCAAATATTCAGACGCCCAGGATTGATTATTTCCCAGAACTATGACTGGGTGCTTTGACGTTTAGTTTGAACCCTGACTGCTTAAAGAGGGACGACCTGTCTCAGTCTACTTGTACTAAACTGATGACACAAGATCCTGCTTACAGGCGCTGCCAGGTATTGATTCTACTTACTAGAGATGTTTGGCTGCAAGTCCCGCCCACTCACTCGCACACAATCACTTAAGCATCAATTATTTACAACTAAAAACAAACAAAAACACAAATCAACCAAAATCAACTCCTGGAACAAATGATCTGATTTAGATTTCTAAAAAAAAAGTAAACATGGAGGGGGTGGGACTTCAAACTTATAAAGTAGCCAGCCACTAGGGGGTGCTCATTTTGTTTCAACTTTAATTTTCAGATTTCATTTCTGTGTCAAAGTATATTAAACAGTAGGTTGATAATTTGAACTATAATAAGTACTATTAAGTACTATTGAACTAAAATAAATAATTTTAAGTACTATAATTTGAACTATAGAAACTATTGTTTAAATGTCATATTTTATTTTAGTATTATTTTATTTTAATAGATTTCAACACTAGCTAATTAACCATCGACCATTAAAGGTACAATATGGAATTTGGTAAACAATCTAGCTTAAAACATTTTTTTCATGCCTCTTAACGTTCTAACATAGTATAGCTATAAATATATTGTGGCGATAAAAAAAAAAAGAAAGAAAGTAATAAAGTGGTTGTCCCGCAGTTCTCTAAAAACTTCAGCCAATCATACGTTTCAGACCAATAGAAACTATTGTACAATCCGGCTGTCAGTCTCACCCAAGCACCTCACTTCCACACTTACTTGGATCCTCCATTAGTGCTGGAGCATTTTGCAGCAGAACATTGTGGAATTGAGAGAAGGACAGAAACAGCTGGCTGTAAGGGCTTCAATTTTAGAAAAAAATACCAGCATCCCAAAAAGAAAAACACATTTTCAGTTAGCAGGAAACAAAAAAATGATTGGATGTAGAAAGAGGAAAAACCAGGGTGAAGATTAGCATAGCGTTTCAACGGCTGGTGTTTTGTTCTTTTTTTGTTACTGTGGGATAACCAACAGGAGGAGTGAGAGCCCTGGAACCGTGTTTATGTAAAATAGCTAGCTATACCTAACTTGTTTGCAAATCCCCTATTGCACCATTAACCTTCAAAATGTGCTTTTATGGCTAAACTATGCTAACTTGTCTTCTGGTTGTATTAGAGCATTTGAGGGAAACGATTTAAAGAAGCAGCTTCAATTGAAACATTCCTGATATGATCTTTTTTACCGACTACAGATAAAAAAAACAGGCTGCACAGTTGCCTAACAGAAAGAAGGTCCTGAGTTTGTGTGAAGTTTGCGTATTTACCTTGTGGCCTCCAGTTTCCTCCCACCAACAAAAGGCATGCATAAGAAAACTAATGGACACATGTATACATAATGCTCACCTGTCATATCCAACACTGCAGTTTGAAATTTTAATAATGAAGTTTGCTCCATAAGATAATGAGTTCTTTTATTTTGCTAAGTTTCAAAACCAGTGAAAAATAAACTCCACTAGCTCTCCTCTCTGAGAGAGGTTTTTGTATGTTCCTGTCTGAGTTTCCTCTTCTGGTTTTCTCTTACATTCCAGTGTCAAACAGGTGGAGGCTCAGAATGGCTCTAAAATATAAATACAGGCGACTAGTGACCAGTTCTTTGGAATTTCTCAGCAATTTTTCAAATGACTGAGTGGGCAGAGAGATTACAAATAATTAAATGACATGCTTTCTGAGGAAGTTAAGCAAACATGTAGTTTAAAGTTCAACCCCTTGTTTTTGTGGTCCATCTGGACTTCTAATTGCAAACACGTTCTCAGTTCTCCTCTCTCAGTTTATAAAACCCAACTCAAAGTCACGTATTGTTTACCGTTAACATGATCAGGAGTGTTTGTTCATTTACAACATCTTCAGCTGAGTCCACCTCATGACTGGTTCTCAAATTTCTCTAAAGCTCTTCACAGTTGCCCCACCCCAGCATAAAAAACCCCACTACAGAACAGTCCTCCCATGCTAAAAATAGATCCATGTGAGGTGACACGCTCTGGTAAACAGTGAGAGAAGGACAATGCTGAGAACAACACGATGCAGAATACAGGTTCAATAGAAGGAGCCTCTGATTTCATCTTATCTGCTCCTTTGAGGCACGTCGACGTGCATTTCCCAGACACTATAAAATGTTGAGGTCAGATGGAAAACAAAGCGGACTGTTTCTGCTGCTGTGGTTTGAGCAGCCATGACTCTGAATGTGACAAAAGGCCACAGTGGGTATAAATACCCAACAGTGGTCTGGATGACCACGGCAGCTGGTCATCAAACAGCCAAAGTGACAAAACTGAACCTTTATGATGGGATGCAAGCTCTCTGTGTCACGTCGCCTCCCACTGGTCATAAATAAGACTACATGCTCCCATGATGATGAACAGCAGGCCTGGAGCGGCAGAGCAGTGTAGCGGTGATGTCATTCAAAGTGACCGAGGTCAGATCTTTTCTTTTTTTTTTTTTTTTAAACTGCAGCTCGGGGAGGGGGTAGCTGAGTTGTTCAAAGGCACCAGGATGTAACAGACCAGCTTTTTCTGGTTGAGAGATATTTGTGCATGAGGAGGTGGGGGTGGTGCACCGATCTATTTGTGGCAGACTCACACCTGTCTGCAGTGACACGTTACATGGCAGGAAAATGTGACACAGTAAAGATGAGTCCTAATAATAAAAGTCTGCAAAAACCAGTGCAGTATAAACATAGAAGAGAATAATAAAATAAACATCCTCATCATTTTAAAGCCCCATGCAGAACTTTCCTCCAGTATGTTTCCCTGCCTAGCAACACCACTGAAATCCTTCAACTGACTTGATCAACATCAGTCAAACCTTTAAAAAAACATCTAGCTGCTGTTCAGATTCCAGGATTGATTCTCACCCTTCAGCATTTCCTCTTTTAACTTTAAAAACTATATTCAAGGTTTTTCTATAGATACGCTGCTCAAAGACAAAGGAACACAATGAAAACACATCAAATCTCAATCGTTACAAAAAAACTCCTGATGGATCTCCATACTGATATGGAATAAGTAATGTGTTCAGATCTAAAGGATGCCACATCCAAATGATCTGTGAAATCTAATGAATTATTACCATTTTCGTGATTGCCAATAGTTATAATAATAGCTAAAAGTTAATCAGTTATAGATGTTCATCCAGTGAAGACGTGCGGAGAGTTTCATTAAAATTCTGCCAATTATTCATGAGATAGTTTGCAAACAAAACACACACAGACAGGTAAAACCATCACTTCTGTTTCAACACACTACCACCTACATCACTGATTAGGGCGGGGCACCGAAACACGGTACTAGACCGGTTCCGACCGAAAGCATTCGGTAGGTACAGGTATCGAAAAAACATGGTACAGATTTCAGTACTTTTACAATAAAATGTCCCTGTAAATGAGCCGCTTCATTTCTCCACCGCTGCTCCGCTCCATGTTTTACGTGAGACACAGAGCAGAAGAGCGTCCTTACACAAACATCAGCCCCTCCTCTCCCTTTCAAAACAGTTCTAGCAATTTCCAGGTTAAAATGTCAAAAAATCTAAAGTTTTGCTGTATTTGGAAAGGTAAACGGCAACAGAGCAAAATGCAACATGTGCAGTAAGATTTGTGCCGTGAAAAACAGGAATACCAGCAATTAGTCAAAGCAACGCATCACGTATAACTTGCAGCTGCAGCACCATGTTCAGTCTCAGGCTGCAAAAAAAAAAGGATACCCCGAGCTTCGAGTATCTGCTGCATCAGGTGTGTGGAGGAATACTGTGACATAACAGAAAGTTTCCAAGGTAAGCAATACCGGTAATAATAATAATAATAAAAGCATAAATTTGCCATAAAAATATATTTTTTGTGTAATTAAAAAACGTTTTTTATTTTCTCTCAGAATTATACATATAGGTATACCAAAAAAGTTTTGTTAAGGTACCGGTAGTATAGAAAAATATTTAACAGTACCCAGCCCTATCATTGATAGTCTTCATCATGTATGATGCTTTAGTTATGGACATCTACTGATCTGCATTTCATATAAACAGATGTGTGGGTATAAAGTCCCTTTAGTAGGGTTTGACTCACTTTGCTTTCCTTCAGCTCAGAGCTCCACCCTTACAGCTGCGCCTTGATGGCATCACAGCATAAACACTGCTGCTATTGAGCCCCGAGGAGCTCCTACAAGTTCAACCATCTACACCAGCACAAGTCATGATTACGTCATAAATTTTCCATGTGAACTCATTACACCTCCCCGGCCTTCCAAATAACACATTTTTTGTCTGAAAATATGCAAATCATCAGCAGTGTACAGACTTTCAAAGATTTTCTTTCATACTTTGGTCCATCTGGATATAAATGAGTGAAATGTGTTTTATTTTATAGAACTCATTAAACTGGGAGGGCAGGGTTGAGTCAGGAAACTTTGTTATTTCAGGGGAAACTGTCAAAAAGGGCAGATGTCGAGGAATTGAGCACAGTTTTGAGTATTGTGATACCTCCAGTTATAATACAACCAGTATGAAACTCAACTAGTGCCACAGAGGAGGACTGTAAAATGTAATTTCATCCTTTTTATTAGGGTCACTTAACCTAATCACAGTTTGGCTAAAAGCAACGAATCAGTCCACAAAGCTAAAAGAAGAAAGACGTTGTGATTGAATCTGAATGGATTTGACTTCATGTGCTCATAAGTAACATTTTACTCCATTAATTTTTTTTCCATCTGTGGTTTGACCAGTAATGAAAGACAGAGAAATGGTGCTGCGTCAGGATCTGGACATGTCAGAGGAAATCCTGACTTTTGTGTTTTGCTTTCCCCCCTTTTATGCAAAACTCTGCACATCCGAACAGAAAACAGACCCCGTTATTAATGAATGAACATGAGAAAAAGAAACCTAAGCTTACCCGCAACGAGAACATGATCGGCTGCATTTAAATATTAATTGGGAGTTCAAAATATCTCAACCATAAAACCAGAATTAGAAAAGAAATAATTCATGAAGCCATCTCTCTTCTTTATTGTAATGAAGTTCACACCCAGTGATCTAGATTTTGACAATTAGTGAAATGTTTAGATTTATAAATAAAAAAAACACACACATGTATCCCCTATTAATTAGCAGATTAGCTTTGTTTAAAGACAGACAGAATCCCAGAGGACCATCAATCACAGAACAAAAACACAGACAGGCAGCTATTGTTCAGCCATCTTTCACACAAACGTTTATAAAAAGCAGACGATACCTTTTGTGCAGGTCACAAGAGCACAGAGAAATGGATTCATGTCGATATGTTCCAGTGGAACAAGATATCCTAAGCGTGTGAGTTCCACTCATACCACGACTCCGCAAGATCTGCTGGGAGCAAGTCAGCAGATCTTCTATTTCATCCTGAACTCCATTCAGGCAGGCTGAAACCGGTACAGGACAGGACGCCTGGCTTCACATGGAACAACAAGCACCCTAATGCATGGTAACACGCTCCTCAAGGAGGCGGTAATAACGAGAGAACAGACCTTCAGGCAGATTCATTTATAATTGCTAAGACAAAATAACCGACAGACAAAACCTTTAATGGTGTCTGGCTTCTGTTTAACTCACAAAAATGCTCGATTGCTAGTTTCAGGCTCATACTGGGAATCTAAGCTGCAGAAAAGGCAGTGATCTGTATCATAAAAAACCTTTAACACAAAGTAAAACCTGACATGTTCTTGTTATTATTAAGGAATGAGTTTCAAATGTAGCCCAGATCTGTCTGTTACTTGGACAGTGTCCTTGGAGGTTTGCTCCATGAAGCTCACTGTGTTATTGACTCAGAGTACAGCTCAGGTCTCTACAGGCTGCAGGGCCTATTGATCCAAAGCCCCTCAATTACTTATTAGAGGCTTTCTGTCTCGCTTCTCTGAGGCTGCAGAATAACAAACTACCCAGAGGTCACAGCTGCTCCTTTGTTTTAGAAGTTGCATTAATGGTAATTTATCAGATTTGGATCATGTTTGAGAAATACGGTTTAAAAAGAAGTTGATTTCCACTTTGAAATTATTGGACATGGACAACTTACTGGAAATCATTTTTAATGAAGGAAGACAGGATGCTTTTCCATTTCTCATTTTCTGGAATTCCACAGGTTTTCCAGAGAACTGAAAGCATAATACAGACTTACACGTTCCAGCATGCTTGTTCTAGCTCTTTCCATTGAATAAAAACCATTGATTCATTCTGACCTTTTCATCAAGTGAACTTCCTGTCACCCTCCAGGGGTCAATAAGAAACAGGAGGCAGCATGTAGTCATTCTCACACCCACGTATTCATCTCTGACTGACACTAAATTCAGGGAAAGTCTTCGCTTTTGGAGTCTTGCATTACAATACCTCACACTTTCACCAAAATTAAACTTCAAGCTCTTTTCAAGCACTCTTTTAAGGGGGATTTTCAAGATTTTTGCAGATGATTTACCGTACGCATGCACAACAGTACACACTAAAAAGGTTTCAATAATCAGGCAAAATGTATCGGAAATTTAAAGTAATGTTACGTTTATTGTTACATTATTGTTCATAATGTTTCCACAAAACCCAACTCAAGAGTGTGGAGCTACCCTCTTCAGCTCTAAGTCACAGTGCTTGGTCTAGCATTAAGCATATCTAATTCATGTTTAGCTCAATCTTGGTTCTTTGACATCTACAGGTCCTTCTCAAAAAATTAGCATATTGTGAAAAAGTTCATTATTTTCTGTAAAGTACTGATAAACATTAGACTTTCATATATTTTAGATTCATTACACACAACTGAAGTAATTCAAGCCTTTTATTGTTTTAATATTATGATTTTGGCATTCAGCTCATGAAAACCCACAATTCTTATCTCAAAAAATTAGCATATTTCATCCAACCAATAAAATAAAAGTGTTTTTAATACAAAAAAAGTCAACCTTCAAATAATTATGTTCAGTTATGCACTCAATACTTGGTGGGGAATCCTTTTACAGAAATGACTGCTTCAATGCGGCGTGGCATGGAGGCAATCAGCCTGTGGCACTGCTGAGGTGTTATGGAGGCCCAGGATGCTTCAATAGCGGCCTTAAGCTCATCCAGAGTGCTGGGTCTTGCATCTCTCAACTTTCACTTCACAATATCCCACAGATTCTCTATGGGGTTCAGGTCAGGAGAGTACCACAGTAATACTATGGTCAGTAAACCATTTACCAGTGGTTTTGACACTGTGAGCAGGTGCCAGGTCGTGCTGAAAAATTAAATCTTCGTCTCCATAAAGCTTTTCAGCAGATGGAAGCATGAAGTGCTCCACAATCTCCTGATAGCTAGCTGCATTGACCCTGCCCTTGATAAAACACAGTGGACCAACACCAGCAGCTGACATGGCACCCCAGACCATCACTGACTGTGGGGACTTGACACTGGACTTCAGGTAGTTTGGCATTTCCCTCTCCCAAGCCTTCCTCCAGACTCTGGCACCTTGATTTCCAAATGACAGGCAAAATTTGCTTTCATCCGAAAAAAGTACTTTGGACCACTGAGCAACAGTCCAGTGCTGCTTCTCTGTAGCCCAGGTCAACCACTTCTGCTGCTGTTTCTGGTTCAAAAGTGTCTTGACCTGGGGAATACGGCACCTGTAGCCCATTTCCTGCACACGCCTGTGCACAGTGGCTCTGGATGTTTCTACTCCAGACTCAGTCCACTGCTTCCGCAGGTCCACCAAGGTCTGGAATCAGTCCTTCTCCACAATCTTCCTCAGGGTCCGGTCACCTCTTCTCGTTGTGCAGCGTTTTCTGACACACTTTTTCCTTCCCACAGACTTCCCACTGAGGTGCCTTGATACAGCACTCTGGGAACAGCCTGTTCGTTCAGAAATTTCTTTCTGTGTCTTACCCTCTTGCTTGAGGGTGTCAATGATGGCCTTCTGGACAGCAGTCAGGTCGGCAGTCTTACCCATGATTGCGGTTTTGAGTAATGAACCTGGCTGGG